>VWPW01032827.1:38280-55418 GCA_013389825.1 Crypturellus undulatus | reverse complement strand
TTTTAAAAAAATTTTTTTTCCTTTTTTCCTTTTTAAATACAGAGGAAAATTTAGTCCTAAGTAAGTGTAAGATATTCCCCTCGGAATGCATTCTGGTGCTGTGAGTCAGGCATGCGCTGAGCAGCACCGATTCATCCTTCCCTAACTTATCCCAAGTCTCCGTGGTGGGTGAGTGGGTGAATCAGGTTGGCGAGGATGAGACTTGTGCTGCAGACGACCACTTATTTATTTATTTATTTATTTATTTATTTATTTATTTATTTATTTATCTCCCCACCTCCATAAAGGCTTGCATTTGTTAACTGAGAGGACAGAGGCTGTTTGTGAGGAACCCGCGCAGCGAGGCCGTGTTTCAGGGGGAGGATCTGGGGCCTTGGTCGGTGCCACCAGATCCCGTGCGATGCTTTGGGCGCCGCTGATGGGACACGCGGGCGAGCTGGGGAAGCGACAGTCGCTCTTTCCCGTGTTGGGAGTTTGTCTGAAGGCAGAAGCCTCGTTGCTCCGTGCGGAGGAGGGCAGCGTGCGCGTGCGGCTCCGCTCGCTGCGGAGGCCTGGGCTGACGGTGCCGTTACGGGCACCCGGGATGCCGGCTGGCGCCATGCAGAGCCGCGGAGCACCGCGGCCGCCGGCAGCGGGTTCTGCTGCTTGCCCCAAACACTCCCGATGGATGTGTCCATAGGCGCTCTCTGGATTATTAATGCTGATAATTGATGACAGGGAAAGAAAGTTAATAAAATGAGCTGAATAATTACAGGTCTGGCAGCCTTGCAGAAGGGTGGAATGAGCGATAGGGGCCTTGACTGATACGGAGGTAAAGGAAAGTAATACAATTAATGTCAATTAAAACGTGCCTTTGGAAAGCAAGCTGATAAAATGTGGCTTGGGTTGTAGTTTGGTTGATAAAAGTAATAATGTCTGATGTGAAATACTCTGCTTCTTAATGAATTGAATGTACTGCAATGAGATATTTTGAGTGAGAAATGAGAACGACCTGGAGCTGCCATAGCCAGCGTTAAGGGGATGCTGGTGAAACGAGCCTTGGGGCTGTTGTGGGATGGGGCCGGCACTGCCCAGCCGTCCACAGGGCTGCCGGAACCGCAGCGCCGGGGTGACGCTCCGGGCCCTCCGGGGCTCCGTGCCCGCGCGGCGGCAGGGATTGCGGAGCAGCTCCCGTTCATCACACACGTCGCCGCTTATCTTGTAAGCGCATCTGCTGGGCTTGCGTGAGCAGCTGATTTAACAGCGTGTGTGTCGTTGAACTTGACACATCCAAGAGTATAATCAAGCTTCTAAAATAGCGGGGATGTTTAGCTGCTACTTTGCACTCTTACTCAGCGTTCTTAAGTGATTGCAGCCCAGGTTCGCCTTTGTTTGATATGGGTCATTGCAAACTTCTATATAATACATAATTACGAGGAGCTCTAACATGATGCCAGCATCTGCTTTACGACCTTTTAAAATGTACAGATGTGGGAAAGAAAAGAAGGTAATATCCCTTCTCCGTGCACTTCCAAATGTGAAATTGCCAGCAGTTAACTCTGTAAGGGGCATAAAGGTGCGACTACAGCCTGAGCGGGGCAGTGGGCACCATGTTGCTGCTCTGACAGCACCGCTGGGTTGGCCTCTTGTCTGCAGGGGAAATGATGGCCCTTGCTGGGCTTTTAGCAGAATAGCATCTGTGTGTGTGTGTGTGTGTGTGCGCACATGCATTCTTCAGCATCCCTGCTTTAGGGATGTCTTTGTGCAGCGGGGTAGGACGGTTTCCCTCACTCTGCCCCATTTCCGTCCGAGCTGACACAGAGAGAGACGTAACTTGTTTTCAGTGAGCTCTCCACGGTGCCTTCCAGAGTTTTAAATGGCTGCACAGGCCACTGGCAGAGCTTGAGTTTGGCTTTTGCTGCAGCTTGTTGCAAGGTAGCAGATACCCAGGTCAGGGTTTGTTACCTGCAAATCCCCGAGCTCAGCCTGCCCTGGTGCCTTGGCTGGGGGACCTCCCGCGCGGTCACGGCCCCAGACACTTGGTGGCTCCTTCTTGCTTGGGAAATCTGTCACGGAGGAAGCTAATAAGCCAGAACAGGTATTGTCATATACAGTATCTGCATATGTATTCTTTATTTCTTAATTTCAAGAGCAAATCGTGTTGTTACTCGCTGTGACAAATTACCTGCTCTTGACAAGCCAATCAGTGGATTTACAAGTCATCTAAAAATGTCCCTCAGGAGGACCCCTTTTTCTGCCATGTATGCGTCACACGAGTATTCTCTTCGTTCCAGATGATCATGGGAACAGCAATGGCAGTCATGTAAAAATCTTTTTACCGAAGAAGCTGCTTGAATGTCTACCAAAATGTTCAAGTCTACCGAAGGAGAGGCACCGCTGGAACACTAACGAGGTAGTTACATTTTTTATTTATTCTCAACCATACTGTTTTCTTCTGCCTATGGATTATTTCTCTGCTTTGGGAACATGCCGCTTAGATGACAAAATATGAATTCGCATGCTCTGAAACCTGGCGTTAAGTAATAAGATAGTGTAAGATGTCAAAACCGGCGTTGAAGCGGGCTCGTCTTGAACAGACAAACGTGCAGTTGAGCAGTCGCGTGCTGGAAGTTCGTTGCTCGGGTGTGTGTTGTTTGTCTCAGACTCACATTTTGCACTGCCTTATTGATGTGATTCAAAATCGTGGAAATGAATAAAAGATGTTTTGATTATGCTAAACAGGATGTTATCTTACAGTTGAGAATATGCAAAGATAGTCTGCCGGATAGATAGCCGGGAAGGAAGGCGTGTTGTGGGAACGGGGTTTGGAGAGCGGACTAGCTCGTCCCTACTCAGGAAGTTCTGTTAAGGACAAGAGACCCAATGTACCGGGCAGCTTATACCAAAATCCAATTGTCTTGAATGTGATTCTGTGTAATGTGTGTGTCTGCACGTCTCCCGCTAACCTGAGCACGATGTGTCTGCTGAAATGCAATGGAAGTGTTTAAAATTCACATGTTCTGTGGTACAGTGTGAAATGGAAGAATAATCCGGGTATGGCTGAGAGAAGATATCTGTGGTCGTTCCCTTTAGGCAGCAAGGTTTCACGGCTGGAGCCACCCAGAAATCTTGAGTAGCATCGTTCCAGTTTGTGGGAATCACTTCCTAACAGAAGCGGTCAACTCTGAGAAGTTGTTTTAAAACTGCAGTTAGTGTCTGCCTATAGCAAGTTAACTGTTCTCCAAGTGTGTTAACGAAAACTGTGCTTGCAAGTGGCTCCTGAGTACGGGAGTCCGGTGTTGGTTCATGTATATATTTGTCAGGGTTAAAACACTTCATCCCCCCCCCCCCCCCCCCTTTTTGTTTTTTTTTTTGCTCTTTTTGCCTGAAAGTTAAATTCCAGTGTTTCTTTTAACACGCACGCACGGGACACAATGAATAGAGTCTTTCGAGAAATGGCATTTGATATTTTGCATAGAGGCCTTTTTCTTGGGTCATGTGAATTGAGATGTAAGTTTTAAAACTGATTGTGGTCCCTTTTTTCCTAGCATTCTTGTCCCAGGCTCATATTTTTACATACACATTTCCATACCCAGGGTGCAAGCTCTTCTGGAGCACGTGCACATGTAGGAGCGAGGCAGGAGGATACTGCTCCGCGAGCATGGTGATGCACACAGGGCCGTGTAGGTGCTGCTGAGCTGTAGGAGGCGAGCAGAAGAGTTTGGACCAACAGAGTTAAGCGTGGCACCTTCCTCTGTAGAGGGCAAAATTAATGCTCTTAATAGCACCTCCCTGCCAGCATACTTTTTGCTGTGGATCTGTCTCAAACACCTCAGTTTTAGGTTGACAGTTTGCTAATAACTTTAAATAATCATTTAGTGTTTTTAAGCAGAAAAGCCTCTGGTTTGAATGTCCAGTTTGCCACTCTCCTTGGTACCTCCTACCGCTGAGCCTGGCCGCACGGCCGCTGTGCGGTGGGCGCACGGAGCCGGCTGTGCCGCCGCGCTCGTCCTCGGCCCAAGGGCCGCGGGGAGCCCCAAGGGCCGCGGGGAGCCCCAAGGGCCATGGTGAGCCCAAGCAAGCGCCCCTGCCTGGCGCCTGCCCTCTGGGGCGCCAGCTGCAGCGCCCACGAGACGCGCGAGCTCCAAGAGCAGCACCCGGGGCCCCGCGCTGGCTCCCAGGGCCTCGCCGAGCGCTGCCCCGTGAGCGCAGCGCAGGGCCGACCCCGTGAGACGGGCCCTGCCGCAGACCGCACAGGCTGGACTCGTGTGTTTCCTGGAAATGCATTTCCATTTCAAAACATCATCTCCTCTTAACCCAAGTTTATGATGTATTTTTTTTTTTTTTTTTTAACCAGAGAGAGAAAATCATAGATTTGGCCAGGCCCTGTATTTGTAGTTTTACATTTTTTATGAAGATGCCCATGAAACTGTGTGTGTTTTTCTTGCTCTTGGGGAGGATAGAGGAGGGTTTGTGCTGCTTGTTGGGTCGAGGCGAGCTGCTCCCTTGCCAGGGAATCCTGCGAAGCTGCTGGCGAGGGGCGGCTCTGCCCTGGCTGCAGCCGCGGGCGCTCTGGGGTCAGCAGCAGGGCGGTCGCGGTGCTTCTCCTGCCCCTCCGAGGAGCTGCCGCGGGCCGGGCTGCTCCCTGCTCCGCTCCCTGCCCGCGCGGGCACCCGCCCCGCCATGCAGAACCCCAAGCTCCTCTTCCCTTTTCCTGCTTTTCCTTTCTTCCGCCCCCCAAGTGTTGCTTCAGGGTATTAACGTGCTTCTCAGCGATCTAGGTGCAGGATAGAGACGAGGCGGGAGCAAGGGCTTCCCCAGCCGCCGCTTGCTCGGGGCCACACGTTCTCTCTCCGTGCGTGAGAGTTGTCCGTCCGGGTGCTCCGGCTGGGAGTTGCTGCGCAGCCTGTGCTAACTGCAGGGGCGAGCGAGCAGCTACTGGCCCTGTGCTCTACGCGGTCACTGCTGAAAGCCGCGGCGAAAACTTAGCTGCGGCTCTGACTTGTAGCAGTAACTTCTCCGGAGAGCCCGCCAGGTCCTGATGAATGGGTTGTTAAAATACCCAACGTGACTCATCTCTTTCTTCTGCTGATTCTTAACTAAGAAATATGCAAAGCGGGAATGACACAGAAAGATGTAATGTTTCTTTTTTTTTTTTTTTTTTTTTTTTTCCTCCTGGAAAAAAGTCACCAGCAGGTTAAATCATTGCTTTGAGTATATGGGCTTTGTCACTGGCAGTTTCTCTGTTATGACTCAGTTTTGGGGGGGGTTGCTTTCTTCTGTGCTTCAAACACATTTGGGCTCAAGTGAGAGAATCCTGCAACTTACCGTCTTGAGCAGCAGAAACAGAGGGAGTTGGGGGAGAAATGTAAATAAAATGCCGAATATGACGCGCTTTGTGGGTGTCTTGCCTAAAATTGATGTAAATAATACCATTTCTGCATGAATTCAGAAGGATAACTGACTGCTTCTTCCTTGAAAATGGCTACCAAAGATTTCCTAATAGCCTCGGTATAATTGCCGTTCCAGCAGGAGAGGACTTTGCCTCCGTAATTGCGTTTAAATCGCTCTTTTACGGTAGCGTTAGTGGCGCGTTGTGGTGCGAGTAGCTGAGCGCGAGTGTGTCAGCGGTGACGGCACTTCCCCAATACCAACAAGGCAGCAAACCCTGAAGGGGCCTCCGGAGCGCTCCGTGTCGGCGCGGAGCCGGGCGCGCTGGGGAAGGCGGTTGGCGAGAGCGTTGGCTTGATTCCATGCAAGGTACCAGTGTTACTTACTGCGGCTCCTTTGTTTTGCAGAGATCTTGATGCAGACGTCCTTTTGGATTTCTTTTTAATAATGTGTGACCCTTCACCTTTGATCCCTTGACCTGCATTACCTTGGTAATCATTTCATTTTTTTTTAATTTCATTTCATTTTTAATTTTGGTGTGCAAGCTGTAACATTTCATCACTTTTAGCTGTAGCTTTCTTTGACTTCCCCAAATATAAGTCTCTTTGCTCTCAAGTTATGTAATGTTGCCTTCTTTTTTTGTATAGAAATTGTTTCAGTTGTAAAAAATGATGATAATAAAGTATGAAATTCTCATTATTTTTTTCTTCTCTAAGTTCAACTGTGTGTATTTTTCTCGTATAGCACATAACCTTTAGACCTATGTTCTCTCAATACTTGATTTAACTTATTTTGATATTTCTGTACATCTTTGGTGTTAATTTGCATTTCTCTCTGGTTTTCTTGGCCAAGAAGCATTTATAAACTGGTCGCTGTTTTCTTTCTGCCCTGATCACAACTTGATAGCTCAGAAAGGAGTCATAGGATCGTTTAAGATGTTTTGTGAATTAAAAAAAAAAAAAAAAAACTACTGTTTTTAAGATTCTTTCCTGTCCTGAAGACAACTTTCCTTTTGGCTTAAATGCTAATGTAAAAACAGATGGAAATGGCGCTCCAGCTAAGACCCTTTCACTGTTTCAGACCTGCTCTCTCATTAAGCTGCCGCGGAGCCCTGGCCGTGGCCGGTGCCCTGGGCCCTCGGCCGTGGCCGGGCTGCAGGAGGGCGCCCGGTGCAAACCTGCCCTAGGAAGCCCCCGGTTTGTTGCTGATCACACGAAGTCTCTACCGAGCCCGGCGCTGACGCACAGATTATCTTTCAAGTGTCTCATTATTTTCGTCTCTAACATTCAATGCTGAAGTTTTAACTGCGCGCAGCTGAAGCTGCTATAAATGAGCACTGAAATGAATTTAGGTCTTCTCTGAGCCTTGTTGATGCGTATAAAAGTTTATGTCTTTCATCAGAGCCACAAATTAAAGCTAGGGTTGTAGCAAGCTGTTCAGAGGAGGCCCCAGCGTTTCCACGTTACCTTCTCCGAGTGTGCCGAGCCGCTGCCTCCCTGCCCGTGGGGGCACCCGAGGTTCTGCAGCCGCCGCGTTCCCCGCGGCCAACGCTGCGAGTGCCCCGGGACCCGGGCGGCTGGGCCGGGAGGAGGCGGAGGAGGACGGAGGCAGCGCCCCGCCCGCTCGTCCCCGCCTGCTCCCGAGGGCCCTGAGCTCCCTGGGCGGCTCCAGGGTCCCTGGTGCCCCTCAGCAGCGGGTGGGTGTCCCGAGTCCCGGCTGGCTCTGGGTCGGAACCGCCTTCTCACGGGCCCCAGCTCGAGGTTGTGACACCTACAAGGTGAATCACTCACCCCTGCGCTGAGATAGTTGTTTTTAAAACTGATGCAAAACCAGCTCTTCATCTAGTTTGCACAGTCACCTATAAAAAAATACCAAACTGGGAAACAACCTTCAGGACATTCTGCTAAGTTACTTCCCAAGCCTTGTTTCCACACTTCTCTCTCTAACCCAGTGTGTAAGTTTGGAAAAGGAAGCTTGGGTTCTCTAGATCAGCTTTTGAAATGTTAGGGATGTTTTCTTGTTTTCTCCTCCTGTTCAAAATTGTGCTGCTTTTTATAGGCCTAGAATCGCCTCTTCTGGCTGCTACTGCTGCAGTAAGTGCTTTCCGCAAAGGTGGAATTTTGCTTTTATTCTGGGTTTAGCGCAGCTGCCAGCCTAGGAAGCTTCTGACTTTGGGGGTGGGAGGGAGAAGATGGTATATATTTTGCCCAAGAAAACCCCTTGAAGACTATTTCTCTTCTCACAACATATGTTTTGTATCAGCAGCAGTTAGACACGAGTGCTTCAACTTTCTAGGAAAGCAGTTTTTAAAACTCTTTGTGCATCTTTCCTCCTCCGTGTCATGAATTGGCTTTAAGTCGTCTTCAAATAGAATGAATGGCAAGAAGAACTTATGATGAAAACAGAAGAAGTATCCGATGTTGAGAACTGGGATCAGTAATGTGAAAACCCAAGGCAAAAGGTAACTGGAAAGGGAAGACTCTTGTTGGAGGAGCGAGCCTCGGCGCGTCCCGCCAGCCCGCGGCGCCGGGCTCTGCGCCGCTGCCTGCTCCCCTGCTGCCCGGCACCCTCGTTGGCCCGCGCTGCTGCGGAGCTGCCTCCCGCCTCCGGAGGNGGCGCCGGGCTCTGCGCCGCTGCCTGCTGCCCGGCACCCTCGTTGGCCTGCGCTGCTGCGGAGCTGCCCCCCGCCTCCGGGGAAGCCCGAGCCCAGACACCGGCTGCTTGTGGGGGGTGGAAAGAGAACCCCTAGTTAATAAGTTAAATAAACAGAGGGTCACGGGATAAACAACGAAACTGGAGAGAAGAAGCCGTTGCCCTGGGGTGGAGGTGATGGTGCTGGCTGGAAGTAAGCTACAGAGAGCAGAGGTCACTTCCTCGAGGATTCCCTTCTCCTGACAAATGCAATCCAGTTATCTTATAGGCTTCAGCCTTTACAGGGCCGCTTTTCTTTTTTTTTTTTTTCCTCATGCTTAGGGATGGGTTAGTACAGGCACAAAAACTTCTAGAGAGCGGAACGCGGGGTGTGGGAGCAGCTGGAGGTCGATGAGCTCCTCAGTCCAAGCCCAGCTCGTGGGAATGGGTTTGGGGGTGCAGGTCTGCCGCAGCGGAGTGGGGCATGGGGAAGCTTGCTGCTTGCAGCGTTATTCCTGGTTGTGGGGGTTTCCCGCAGCGGTGGTAGGTTCTGATCCATTGGTCTTTGTCTCTGCCGAGACGTGTTCCTGCTTACACTGTTGAGGTGGGTTCTTTTCCCCCCTGCTAACTGTTACTGGAACATTGATGAAATTCACGGCCTTCCAGAACAGCCCTTAGTTTTGACATTCCTGCTGTATCTCCTGCTGCGGAATGCGTTTATATCCCAACTTTAACCTTGGCTTAATGGCTTAAAGCTTGCATGTGTCTTGCGTTTGAGGTAACACAGCTGTGCCAGAACTAACCTAATCTGGTTGTTTAGCATAATAGAACCAGTGTATCCACCGTATACTCGTGCTGTTTAATAAAATACACATAGGCAAGGGGCAAATTGCTTGTTTCAGCCTAGCCTGCTTTGAAAACCGCATGTGTCAGTCTGCCCAACCTGTTTTCTTTCCTGTTTAGTAGCGAACTCCTTTTTCCAGCGTGCGCGGGGGAGTGCGGAGTGCGGGTCCTTCCCGTCCGCTCTCCCGCGTGCGCGCGGAGGAGCGGAGCCTCCACGGAGGGACCCGCGCGCGGCCGCGTCCCGCGGAGGTAACTGCCTGGCTCCGGCGCGCTGCCGCGTGCTGAACGGGCTTGCCCGCTGCTGTGCCCGTCCGCAGGTGCTGGGGCTGCGCGCGGCTCTCGGGTGCTGGTGGCCTCCCCACGGCCTCGCTTCGCTCTTCCTTCCGCGCTCGCTCTGCGCTCGCCCGGGCGGAGGGGCCGGAGCGCCCGGCTCTGCTTTGTGCCGTAGAGGTAGCCGTGCCTTCCCCTCGTGCTCCGCTGCGGACCCCGCGTGCCCAGCTCTGCAGCGATAAAAACCTGTTTTTGTTTCTCCTTAGGTTTGTCTTATCTGCCAAAGGCCATTTTGTTTTTGCTTTCTCTGGATTCCTTCCCCCAAGACTGAAGTGAGTTCTGCATGGATTATGGGCAGAGCCCTGGCTGGGAACCGGGATAGCTGCCGTCCCGTGCAGACTTTCCGATGATTCCTCTAGGTCACTCACCTGCACTGTGTCTGTTTCCTCAGCTGTAAATTGTGGGTAATTGCCTCCCTTGTAAAAAGTGTTTCGGGGGCTGCTGGTGATTACGTGCGAGCGAAGGGCTAAGGGCAGCGATTATCGCTTGGACCCGGCCCAGGCCGGTTGCGCTGCGTGTGTCTGGGGACTGCTGCAGCGGGAGCCCTGCGGCCGGCCGGGAGCATGAGGGCGAGCTGGGAAACAGTGTGTCCTGCGCCAGCCGCGGGCAACGGTACCGCTGCTCCCGCTCCCTTGGCGCTGTCCGGGCACTCCCGGTGCCGCCGCGCTGCTCCCTGCGCGCGGCCCTGTCCCCGGCGAGCGCTGCGGTGCCTCCGCTCCCGACTCCGTTAGCAAACCGCTGCCTCGGGACAACGCGCAGGGAGCGCTGCAGCATCCCACCCAGCTGCAAACACTTACTGCAAAGCAACAGGTTTATAAAAAGACACAAGGTTACCACATTACGGGAAGGTAAAAGAGAAGATAATGTCGTTCCTGCCCGGGTAAGGGTCCTTCTGTTTCTAAATATCTGAATTGAAATAAAAAGTTAGAAAGATTGCCATGAAAGCAGAAGTAATTAAGGAGAACAAGGGATTCCAAAATATCCATCCGTGCTGCTGAGCAGGGGGATCTTCACCGCTCAGGGCCGACTTCTAATGTTACCGTCACAGTAGCACGGGCTAATGCAAATCCCGGTTAAACAGTGGTAAAGGCGGCGTGTGCCCAAGGCAGCAGCTACTACAGTGAAACAGGGTTTGGACATCTCTAAAGCTAAGGGAGTTGTTAAGGAATCCTTAACAGAAGGTCAGGGAAGGGGATGGGGAGGCTGAGCGGGTCGCGCACGGGCGCGGATGTCTGCGCAGACACGGCCCGTGGGAGCCACAGCGCAGGATCCGCTCCATGTGGAGCACCCGGGCAGCGCGAGCCGAGGGCGACGCGGGTCCCCCAACCCGCTGCCTGCATCCCGCATCTCCCGTCGCGTGTCCTGCATCCCGCATCTCCTGTCGCGTGTCCTGCATCCCGCATCTCCCATCGCGTGTCCTGCATCCCGCATCTCCCATCGTGTGTCCCGCATCCCACTGCCTGCATCCCGCATCTCCTATCCTGTGGCCCCCATCCTGCTGCCTGCATCCTGCATGCCGCATCTCCCATCCTGTGTCCCACGTCCTGCATCCCGCTGCCTACATCCTGCATCGCATGCCCTGCATCCCACTGCCCTCATCCGCATCCCTCGCGGGCCGCAGCTGCCCCTCTCCGTGCACGGACACAGAATCCCCACAGGAGGGTGCTCTAAAGGCATCGAAAGCGCCGCTCCGCTTTCCGGGGAAGAGCGGTGTCTTGGAGGAGCGGTGCTTGCGGGAAGGCGCCGCGGTGCCGGGAAGCAGCGGGAGCTGCGGGAGCGTGTGCCAGGCCGCGGTGCGGGAGGCGCGCGGGCGCCCTGGCCCGGCCTCGCAGCGCGGGTCCCCGGGAGCCGCGCACCCTGACGCCCTCCCAGCAGGCTGACGTGGAGCGGCCTTCCTGCCGGCGTGCAGCGCCCGGAGAGATTAAAGGCGATGGAGAGCGCCGGCTCTTGGCTCCCAGCTGCAAGCACTCCTGTGAACGATTTAAGTGAGGCTCTTCCTTGGGTGCGGAGGGAGGGAGTCCTGCAGTGCTGCTCATCCCCAGAGCCCCTTCGGGGGCGTTTCGTGGGCGCCGCTGCGAGAGCAGCGCAGGGGCCCGGCTGCTCCCAACCTCCCCTGCACCTACCCCGCTCCTCCCGACGCTCCTGGCGTCAAAACCTGGCCCCAGAACGGACTTCTGGAAGACAAAATGAGGGGGGAGATTCCAGCTGCCTGTGCTTCACACAAGACGTGTCTTCTGGTCTGTTGTTCTAATGCGGTGCGATAAGGCAGAAGAGCTTCGTTAGGGTTCTACACTGGCCGCTAAATAAGGCTGCCCATGGCCTTGGTAGTGCCAGGACGCGTGCTTCTCTCTGCAGGGTTTTGGGCTGCCCGGCTCCCGGATGAAGGGCTCCGCTCGGCAGCAGGCTGCCTTGCTCTGGTGTTCTTGTCAGTCACCTCGCACGCCGAGAGGCCGCGCAGCGCGCGGGGGAACAGGGCGCTAAATGAAGATATTCCAGCAGGAAATCCGCGGCAAGAGCTCCCTTCCAGGGAAAGCCTATTAGACGGGGCAGCACCAAGGCTTTGGAAGGAGCGCTTGGGAGATGCTGTACTTGAAAGATTTGTTCAAATTTATGTGTATTTTGCCCTTTTTGAGTAGTTTAAAGAAATCCCTCCCTCCTTAAATCGATTACCTCTTGACACCAGAACTCCTTGGCATTAAATACTAGTTAAGCTGCTCTGGTGCTGATTTGACCTTGCCTCTCTGCTGAACATAAACAGTGTTTAATCTTCTCATTTAGCTGCTTTAACAGAAAATAGGTGTTTTATTTGCCTTGGTGGCATCCAAATCTTTAATCCTTGGGAACACTGAAAAGAATTGATTTTGAAGAAAAGAAAAGAATAGGTAGGTGTGTATGTGTATGTCGGGTCACCCCGGGGCCTGGGCGAGGGCAGCGCCGCGCTCCTGCCTGGCTCCCGGGGGGCCCTCTGCCTTTCTTTCCAGCTTGGGATTGTGACTGGATTGCTGGAAAAGTTTGCAGAATCGCGCAAGTGTTCCCGTGTATCTCAGGAATCACTTTAATTTACTTTCTCACAATTCGTAAGTGGGAATAAAAGCAGGGTTTCATCTCGGTCTCCCTTGAAAAAGCCCGTGCATCCTTCCGATGAAGCTTCTTGTTTACCAGAAAGAGCACTATTAATACAAATGATCAAGCCAAGGTGTGAGGCGCTGGGAGCTTTTTGCAGCAACAAAGGGAGAAGAGTTAGTGCAAGACTTGCCCATTTGCCATTTTTTATGAGGTGAATTATGAACAATTTGCATATATCTGCAGGAAACAAAACCGCTAATTCACTCTGCATTTGATTTACAGGTTTGATTTACGGGCATATTAACTTAAACGTTTAATTTCCTGAGCTGTAGTTATTCTGATTAAATTAGTTTGCAAATTCTGCAGGTTTGCCTTTTCTCCCTGCCTTTGTTTTCCCTCCTCCTGTGATGGGGATCTCAGCAAGAACCGGTCCCTGCGCTGGGGAGGCGGGTTCCGTGGAGGGCTGCAGGCGCCGCTCCGGGCGCTGCCCGCGCCTCTCCCGGCTCCGACCCGCGGGACCATCCCGTGCGCTCCGGGCGCAGCTCCCGGCGCCGGGAGCCCACGCAGGCGTTTGCACGCGCCAGCCTGAGACGCGAGCCCTGCCCGCCCCGGAACTGGGAGCANCCGCTCCGGGCGCTGCCCGCGCCTCTCCCGGCTCCGACCCGCGGGACCATCCCGTGCGCTCCGGGCACAGCTCCCGGCGCCGGGAGCCCACGTGGGTGTTTGCCAGGCGCCAGCCTGAGGCGCGAGCCCTGCCCGCCCCGGCGCTGGGAGCAGCTCGGTGTTTCCACATAACCGGGTGCCCTTGGCACCGTCAGGAGCAGCGGCCGGGGCTGCCTGGCACCAAGTGCCTGCACAGAGCAGGATCCACCCTGGGCACGTCCCCTTCATCTTGGCATCACTGCACAACGGCAGCCTGTTATTAACGGCAATAGTTACGATGTGCAGGCAAATATAATTAAACAATCATGGGGCAATAATTGGCTACAGTTGTTAAAGAGGAGGAACGTTCCTCAAAGAGACTTACGGCTGGTGTCAAGGTCAGCTGAGACGACGCTCGCGGCTGGCGCTGCAGCCCCTGATGAGTCTCCTTTGCAAACGAAGACAGCTATGCGGTCCTCCCACATTAATTTTTATTAAGCGTTTTATGTTTTAATACCAAACTGCACGCCGTGCTGCAGAGCTTTAACATGGTTTATATGTGCAGTATATTTTGCAGTTATTATATGGCCTGTGTCGGGTATGTGCTAATGAAAGTCAGACGTGTCTGGGCAGCGTTACGGAGACAGGGAGACAGTGATGGAGCAGGCCGGGCTGCCGCCCGCGCGGGCACCTGCGCCTCCTCGGAATTCCCTGTTGCAGCAGCCGGTCCCCGCGTGGAGGCAGAGGGGCTCCGTTTGCCTGCGTGCGGCTCCTCCAGCTCCTCGGCCCCTGCTGGTCGCGATGCAGCCTCCTGCGCGGGGCGGCCGCGGTGCCCTGCAGGCACGAGCCCCAGGCTAGCGTATGCCCCCGCGTCCCCCGCGGCTCCCCTCGCCCCGTGCCCAGGGGCTTCCTGCCGCGTCCTGTGCTGGGGACCCGGCCGCGCCGGGGCAGGCGGCTGCATCGCCCCGTGCCGGGCGCGGGGCTGGCACCGAGCGCGGCTGCCGCCTGTTCGCTCTCTTGTTTACTCTACGCGGGTGGCGGCAGTAATTGCAGCCGAGTTGTGAGATGAAAACATGACTCAACGGTGTCAGCACCCGTGCGACGGTCCCTCCAAACGGCAGCTGCGCAACCGGGCTGTGAATTCTCCTATGGGAGCTCGCCCGTGGGAAGGGTCCGTGGGCGGTGGCAGCCCTGGACGGAGCAGCGGGATGGCCGCCCACCAGGAGCAGCCCGGCTGCAGCCTGGTGCTTCCCGACGGAGGCATCGGGCTCACCGCGCTCCGTCCCCATGCCCGGGCCCTGCCGCTCACGGAGCGGAGCAGCTCCGCAGGGCCGAGGCCTCCCGGCTCTCCGGGCGCGGGCGCTTCTGCTCCGCGTGGGGCAGCGGCGGTGCCGGGCGGGACCCGGCCGTGACGGTGGCAGGGACTGGCCCTCGGGTGCGCCGGGAAGCCGAGCGCTTCTTAGCGCTCATGAAAAATGCTAGTGACAGCCCGAGCGCAGGTAATGAGAAGCCACCTGCAGTTCAGAGCAGTACTTGATAATGCTGTAATTAGATTTGAGATGCAGAAAAGCTCATTAAAATTAAATGACATATTTGTCACTGTTTTAAGAGGTGCAGATTGCCTAGAACCATGCTGGTCTCTTGACCTTGAGTATTTTGGCACAGTCCTCGCTGTCAGGAACGCGGGACGAGCGCCAGCAGTTCCCTGGGGCGTCCCAAGAGGTTCCTGTTTCGAGGGCCTCCTCCTCGGGGGCGGCGGAGGAGCCCGCGCACACCCGGCCCTGCCCCGCGGCACGAGACCGCTCTGTGCACGGCCCTTCCCGGCCCCAAGGCAGCGGCCCTGGCTGCTCGAGGGCCCCGCGCGTCTCTGCCCGTTGGGTGCCGTCCTTGGGCCGCGGCAAGGACGGGGCTTCGTGTCCCCCTTGTCGTTGCAGTTAATTAAAACACAGGTTCATCCAGCACAGCACGGCCTCAAAATTAGCACCCGAGAGACCCCTGGCAGCTGCCACGCAGCATTATTTAACGAGCAGATCTCCTGGCTTAGGAAAAGCCTTGCACGAGGAGCCTGTTTGCGGATCAGGAGCAGATGCCAGCAGTGTTGCGCTGCAGGAGCTCTCTGGTGTCCCTTGTCCCTTCGCTCTCCTCGCGCCACTGTTGCCAGACCCTTTGAGCGGGCTGGAAGCTGCCGCTGTGCCGGGTTGGGATGGCGGCAGCTCGGCCTCCGGGCAGAGCCGAGCGCATGGGCTGCCGGCGGAGACGTCGCGGCAGGGCCGGCCGTGCTGGCTCCGGGGCCCCACGTGTCCACTCGCTGCGGCGGCCACTGCGGCTCATGGAACACGCAGTTTGATACGCGGGTGCCCCGCTGCCGTCGGCGAGACCAGCCGCCGCGGGGTGCCTGTGGCAGCGTAACGCTCGGCTTCACGTGGCTTCACCACCACCGAGGGCCCTTCCGAAGGACGAACTTGCAGGGCGCTTCTGGCTGCTGCGCAGGGCTGGCAGCAGGGCTGGCCACTCGCCTTCCCCTCCCTCTGTAAAGGATTTGCTCTTATTTGTTCTGTGCTGGGCAAGGGACTGGCAGGGCCGGGCATGCGGAATGGGCTTAGCTTGTCAAATCCTATCAAAATGCACCACAGCGCAAGACGCGGAGGGCTGGGACAAGCTTGAAACGAGGTGGCGGCTCTCAGGCAATAGAGCGGCTCTTGAAGGGCTTTTCCGACCGTGGTTGTGTGTGTGATTCTTCAGGGTGAGCGCGGCTGACGTGCCCGGGCTCCAAGCACGGGCACTGCAGGAGCGCCGCCTTTCACAGACATTTATCCTGCTCTTCAATTTTTGATGAAATACAGTAAAATGCATTTTAAATCCTCTTCCTTCCTCCTGCCTCAGAAGGAATTTGTAAAGCTGTTACAGCGTCTATTAACGAGACTGTAATTTTCTGAAATTAATTTTTAATGACTAATTTGTCTTGTTTTCAGATGCTTTATAAAGCACTTATTGTTTAAAATGCATTTATTTCTCGGCAATGTCAGCGTGAAGGAGAGCCACATTCCGGCAGGCCTCGTGCCCAAGCGCAACGCTGCCCCGCAGTCGCTGCCGCTGCGTGCGGGAACCGCTTCTGCTCTGGCCGCGGCTGTGCCCGTTGTGCCCAGCACGTCCCGACGGCTGTGCCCGTTGTGCCCAGCGCATCCTGCGGCTGTGCCTATTGTGCCCAGCGCGTCCCTGCGGCCGGGGCCGACAGGCTGCCCAAGGAACTGCCGAGAGAGCCGCCCCGGGGCAGCGTCCGCCCTCGCGGCGGCTCCCACGCGCCAGCCGCCTCGTGCTCCAGTGAAGGTCATTTGAAAGGTGCCATGCGGTAAACAGCCGTTATTTCATTTTGATAGTGGCACTAAAATTATAGTGTTGGTTGAATTATTTTAGTATAGGGCCATTACCATCTCCCTAAAACACTTAGAGGAATTTTTATTTCAGTGCTGCAGTCCTGAAATTAGAGGAAAATTAAAAATCACGTGGCTGTGGGAGCTGGGCGGCCTCTGAGAGCTTTTAGTACCCGCTCCCATGCCCGGCACGCGTGTGTGCTGCCCGCGCCGCTGCCGGCGGAGCGCTGCCGCTGCCACCACCGCCGCCTTGGCTGCCGCTGCTGCTGCCATCCCCGGCTGCGCTCCGCAGGGAAGCGCCGCGGCCGGCACCACCGTGCGCTCGCTGCGCGCCAGGGGCAGGGGCACGCGCATGGCCTGAGCCTGCGGCTGCGGGGCCGCTCAGCGCCCTGCCGGAGACAGGCTGTGCCGTGCCATGCCGTGCCCTGATGTACTGTGCCACCGCCACGAGCAGGCTGCAGCCCCGGGGCTCCCCCGGCACCAGGAGGGGCCGTGACGTTTCGCTGTGTTTTAAAAATGCAGCTTTGCGCCTAACACGTCTCTGCACTCCCTTCCTTTCAGGAGTGCATACAGCAGAGCTGTGGGTTAATAGAAGGAGGGTAATTCCTGCAGTGCCGGCTCGAGCCCAGCCTGGCATTGCCGGGGCGAAGGTGGCTAGACGGAGCGAGGCAATTACGGCTATTATTAGCAGCGCGGAGGAGGGATTGATGTCCCCGGGCCCGCGTAAGCAGCAGCCGGCAGACGTGAGGCACATTTCAATGGGGAGGTTCTCCGAGATGATCGCTCCCTTCGTTAACATTTTCACACTTCGCTGGCTAACAGATGAGGAGAGGGCTCTGGCTGCGCCGGCTCTGCAGGGCTCGGGCTGCGCCGCAGCAGGGCCCC
>VWPW01032827.1:0-38153 GCA_013389825.1 Crypturellus undulatus | reverse complement strand
CGGGCCGCGCGGCGCTCGCTGCCCCGCGGGATGGCCCACGGCGGCGGCGGTGCCCGTGTTGGCTGCGGGCAGAGGCTGCCCAGCCGAGCCGGGTGCCGCAGCCTGCGCCATCCTCCTGGCTGCTGTCCCGGGACACGGCTCCTCCTTGGGGAGCAGCGCTGGGCGCTGCGGTGCTCGCATGTATTCTTACGGGAGGAAACCAGGTGTTTTGTGTGTGTTTTTAGTGCAAACCTTTATTGGCGGTAAGCTGGTCCTCCATAAAATGGAGGAATGCGCTGTGAGGTCTCGGGTCTCGCCGTGCCCTGGCTGGGCTGCGCGTTCTTGGGGCTCCGCCGCCCTCCCAAGGCTCCGCGTGCCCGGGCTCTCAGCGCGGCTCCGGCCATGGGAATCCCGGGGCCAGCAGCGCACTGGGCGTCTCGCCAGCCCCACGGAGCTCCCCGAGCAGCTGAACTCCCTGTTGTAGCGCATTGGAGCTCCCTGGGAAGAGGAGCTTAAAAGGGGGCGGGGTTGTTAATAAATGTTTCATCTAGCACAAACTGTAAAATATTCATTTAAGTTGGTTATTTCACCACCATTATTGAGTAAGTGCAGGAGGAATTAACTTTCTGAACAGCTTACGGTACAATTCAGTAATAACCCGCGCTCTTCAATGGCTGAAATATTTAACTCGCATGCAGAGTGTCTGTGCGCAGAGCCCCTTCAGGATGTGGTGGCCGCTCATCCTTGCGCCGATAAACTGCGGTTCATGAGCGAAACCGGCAGGGCTGGATTCCCAGTTGTGTCCCGTTAACATGGGGTTTTTCAGCTCGCTTTTCCCTCCCTGCGGTTCATTCATTACGTCCTCTTTCCTCCCTGGAAGTGGCCACCATCGCGCAGGGATGTCCGCTCTTCTCCCCGCTTGCATGCCTTCTCCTAAACCAAAATCTCACAACTCCAAGAATCACTTGTGCAGAATTTATAGTTCCCTGGTGTTGCTCTGCGTTTTATAGTGTTTGCTTTCTGTTCCGAACAGCAAATAATTCACGGTTGGCGGGTGAGTTTTCAGTGGGTGATTTCGGATGAAGCAGCAATGCTCCTCCCGCAGGATCCCAGAGAGAGGACTTGGAGACCAGACTAAACTTCTGTAGGATTCAGAGTTCCCTGAAAGAGGAGGGAGCAAAGGGAGCCCCGTGGCTGCTGCCCCCGGGATCTCTCGGCTGCTCTGGACGCCAGGATTGCTGCCTCGGCTGTACTTACCTATCCAGGATCAATGCAGCAGCCTGGAAACGGCGTTCACAGACTATTGGATCTCTGCAGGGAGAAGAAGAAAAGACAAATTGAACGTTAGCCATGCTTTTCAGCGACTCGGAAATCAATAGTTGCCGGTTCACGTTTTCATTTCCATTTAACTTCTTCTCTGCACCTTGGTCCCGTGTCCGTGTGCTTTTGAGTCCTGCTTGAGCTATGTTGGCTCTGCTGCCTGGGGGGATCCCATTGGTGCTGCAGCAGAAGCCGCGACAGAGAGTGAAGTCCTGGGTCCTGCTGACAGTCGGGTCTGTGCCCTGCAGTGGCGGCTGGTTGCTCTGTCCTGCCGTTTCCGATACCGCTTTCCTGCCCCAGCCTCCCCTCCGCCTGCGCTGTTCTCCGGCCGGCACTGGCATCTCTTCCGTTTCGATGTCTGTGGTTGTGCAGGGAGCGACGCGGCCTCCTCGGAGCGCGACCGCCTCGGCGGGAAGCCCCAGGCTGGAGGAGGCTCCGGAGGCCACGCGGGAAGCTCCACGCTGCTCCGCTCTGCTCTGCTCCATTCCGCTCCGCTCCGCTTCCGCCCGTCGCGCTTCCCGCCTGGCTGGCAGCATCACTCCCGCGCGGGTTTTGCCCTGTTTTAGTGTGCATCTTTCCAGAAGGATTTTAGTTCTCTTTTGAAAGAAGAAATCCCCATAAATCAGATGCAGAACCCTTTAACATTTACAGTTTAAAATGAATTCCTGTTGAGAGTCTCTTAAGCTGGATTTATATCTGATTTTGCATTGAACTGTGTCGTTATGTGGGACTGGAAAACCCTTACAAAATTAGGCATAATGCAGAAACATGCTGAGAAGGCAGTTCTGCGGGAGGGCGGCACGTTGCTGTGCTAGGACTGGCGGTGGGAAGGGTTTGCAGAAGGGGACCGTCCCCACGGGCATCTCCTTGCAGCCGGGCAGCGCCAGGCCCTGCTGCTCCCCACGTGGGGACAGTTCTGCGCCCCCTCCCCGTCCCTCCTCTTCCTGCTACTCGGGGCTGTGGTGGCCCAGGGGCTTGGGAAAGCCGGGATGCAGCCGGGCAGCGGCCGCGATGCGCCTGGAGCCGGGAAGGCTGCAAGCAATCTGGTTAGCGCCGGCTGCAGAGATTGCTGGTAAAACTGGTTGGTGTGCCCTTGCTCCGTGAGAAAACACGTTTTAAGGGAAGTTTTAATTTTCTTTGTGCCTTTAATTCAGCCACAGTGGAAAAGGCAGTTTAGTCTTTTGAAAGCCGACTCGCGGCTACGTCGCGTCAGAGGTTGAAGGAGACGACAATTTGCCACCGCGTTGGTGGGGTTCAGGCGCAGCTGGAAGGAGCCGGTGCGAGCGCAGAGCGTCCGCGGGCTGCCGGGGCCAACGGGTCCCTTCCCGTCACCCACCTGATTCTGGAGCGGGATGCGGGAGCGCGGGGTCCCCCCTCTGCCCTTGGTGCTGCCCTTTGTTGCCTGCAGTCTGGGCAGGGGAAAAGTGACAACAGGCTGACAGGAGCCAAGGCAAACAAAAGGCTCGCGGAAAGCAGCAGCTCCGGCGCTTAATTGAATTTTTTGCAAAGACATTGACTCGACCCTCTCCGACATGTAGAGTAAATCATTACGGGAATTAACGCTCATTAAAATGCAGGATTTTTACCATAGGCCTTTTATTGTGCATATAGCTTTGTTGTTTTAATTATGTGGTGACTTTCTGTGTCTTGTACTGATAAATCTATTTCTTCCCCCTCTTAAAACCTGGCGCGAGCGTCGCCCAGGGGTGCCTGTGCAGAGCGGGGAGCAGCGCCGCGGTGCCGGCCCCGGCGCGGATCGCGGTGGCGGATCCCTGGAGCGGAGCGCGGCGCTCCGGCACCGCCGCGCGGCCCGCGGGACCTCGAGTGGGAGTCTTAGCGCCACGAGCTTTGGAAACAAGATATTTTTACGTCTCATTTGGGAGCAATGTGACTGCATTTGGTGGCTCTAGCAGATGCTTGGGCCAGCTGGTCGGAGACCACTGTGGATTTTTTTAGGATTTGCACTACGCAGATAAACCCTTATATGGAATTGTCATTAAAAAAGCTGCCTTGTGGTCAAAAGACACATTTTCTGTGCGTGTGGTGTTGCCTCGCGGAGCCTGTGGATGCTTCCAGCACACAGACTCGGGACATTAAACTTCTTTTCCTGCGGCTCGTTTGGGGCAACCGGCCGTTCCCGCCGCCCTCTGCTCTCGCAGGCGGCCGGGACAGAGCCCGGGTTACAGATACCCGACCCGAGCGCTGCGGACGTCCCTCCGGGCACATGTCCACGCTCCTGCGGCCCCGGAACTCCTCGGCCGCGGCTGCTGGCGTGGCGGCACCGGCTCGGCGTGACCGTGTAACCGTGTCCCTGCCCGCGCGGCCGCGTTTGCCTGGGCAGCGCGCGGCGGGAGGGGAAGCTGGTGCTGTGGGAACGCGCGCGCTTCTGCAACAGCCATGCAAAATAATGCCTCTTTTTCTGCGTTTTCTTTTTCAGGAAATTGCAGCTTATTTAATAACATTTGAAAAGCATGAAGAATGGCTAACAACTTCCCCTAAAACAAGGTAACCTCACTAATAATTCTACCTGTGAAAGTGTACGTTGACTTGTTTATTCTGATTGCTTGACTTGCTAATCAATGCGGTGGCCACTGAGTGAAAACTCCAAGTCATGGTTGATGGCTTGGGACACCAAAGTCTCATTACTTGACTTAATGAGTGTTTTATCGAATGGAATCAGATTGATTAAAAATGGAGCAGCTGCGGTCTTGACAGGCAAAACTGTAACCCGAGTGTTGAGCGTTTAATTGAACGTCTCCCCGCAGGCACGGGACCGCGGGGAGGTGGCGGGCAGTTTGTCCCCGTGGCCAGGAGGTGCCCCCGGCCCCGAGCGCAGCCTCGGGCATCGCTCCCGGCTGCTGTTTGCCTTGCCGTGGTTGAGCGCCGCTGCTGCCGGGATCCCGGGCTAGCGGACGTGCTGCTCTTCGCTGTGCAGGAGATGTCGTGTGTTCTTCTGGCCGCCGTGAGTGTTGAACGTGTGTGGCCCGGGGGACGCGAGGCCCCGAACCTGACGCGGCAGCGCCGCACGGGGCCCCGAGCTGCAGTAGCCCTGTCCCGCCGTTCCCGCTCCTGGGAATGCCGCGCAGCGGGAACACGGCGCTGGCGGAAAGGGCCCTTCGCTGACCGGCTGGTCTGTCCGGCCGCGCCAGCAGACACCTCCTGCGGCAGCTCTGCCCGTTCGGTGGTCAGAGCATCTCTTAAACAGTCGGGGGATGTGCATGATGTCATTAGAGATATCAGATTATAAACGCGTTTGCGGTAGCGGTTTATGATTTTAAGAGCGAGTCTGGTTTGCCGAAGGCAATGCANAACGCGTTTGCGGTAGCGGTTTATGATTGCCGAAGGCAATGCGTGAAAATAACAATTTTCTTTATTAATATTGCAATCCCCTCCTCCTGCGTGTTTACACTTGAAAGAACCGGCGTCCCAGGAGAAGGAAAGTTGCGGTGGCTCTTCAAGGACCTTCCTAAGTAGCTGCGTTAGTTTAGATAGATATTTTTTTTCTTAGTATTTAAATTAATTGGAGCAGGTAAATGCTGAGTTGATGCAATTAGGGCTCTTGGTATTAAAGAATTAATAACATCGATCCAGCACTGGGTTGCTAAATTCCCCACTCTGTTTGCTGCGGTGGGTGCTGCTAATTTCATTTAAGAAAATTAATAGAAATGAATTGGACCACTGACACTTCGAGTCAGCTTCGCAATCCATTCAGCAGTGATTCCTCGGCTCATACCGTGCAGCATTTCATTAGGAAGCTGCAGGAAGCGCTGGCCGGTGTGTCCGGATGAGACGGTGTTCGTGGGCGCTGCCGACGGGGCTCCCTGCACCGAGGAGCTGTTTCCCGTTCCCGGCTGCTCGGGAATCGCTCTCGCTCTGAAGATGCTCTTGGAGCAGTCGCCGTTTCCATTCCCGTTTCTGCCCATTCCAGAAGCTCTGCTCTCCTCCTGCTCTGCCCATTGCAAGCAGAAGTCGGGCCTTGCTTTAGCCCCCGAGGCGGGTGGTCAGGGGCCTCGTTTCCCCATACGTCCCATCCGTTCTTTGAAGCTTTCAGGACCGTCGGCCTTAGCCGTGTCCGATGGCGAAGCCTGGGCTCTTCTGCCCACATGTCCAGGCTCGGGGCAGCTCCCGCCTGCCGCCCGTCGGAGGTCTCTGCCGCGTGGGGCGCTCCTGGCCTCCGTCCACACGGGGCACCGGCCGCTCGGGACGCCCTGGGGGCTGCGGTTGGCGTCCGCCAGCGCCGTGTCCCGCGCGCTCCCTCCCCGCGCGCCTCCGGGACGCGGCCCCGCTCGCTGCACAGGCCCCGCAGAGTCGTCTTGCAGCCTCCTCCCACGAACAGAGAACCCGGAAAGTGTGGAATCATCAGAAAAAGCAATTATCTGATAATACAGCGATAAATTATTCAGCAAGCTCCTGCCTGCCTTCCGTGGGCTCAGTAAGCCTTTTCCACGGGCAGATCCGGCAACAAAAACAGGTCGTGCTGCTTTTTGCACAGAAGCGACATTCGGACTTGGAGCAGGCTCTGGTTTCCAGCGCAAACGGGATGGGGAGCCGGAGGCCGAGGCTGCTCGAGGGCTGCTCCGTGTGACCAGCGGATCCTCTTCATCATCAGCCGCCATCTGAGGACCAAGAAAACTGGCGTTTGTTCGTACTGACTTAAACAGTAACAAACTCAAGAACTTTGCCGCATTTTAAACACTTTACAAGATCATTTGTATGCTGGGATGATAATGAGGAAGCGTCTTTTGTCCAGGAGGCGAGATATGCAAAAGTAACCTTTAAGGTGCTCATAATTAACCTTCAATGATACTCTCTCACTTCACCAAGATGCTCGGAGAATCAAAGGCAACAAGTAGAAAGAGCATCTGAGCCTGCTTGGTGCATCCTGATGGCCTGCAGAACCACCTGATTAAAAGTAATCAGTATTTACTCACGGACAAGGTTGGCCTTTCCTGTGGGAAGCTGAGGCCTGAGCTTCCAGAGCCGGCGTGGAGCGGAGCAGCCTGCGCAGCCCTGCGGAGGCCAGGCGGGAATGCGCCGCTTCCCGACGTTTCTGCTAACTGATGCTGACTGAATCGCTCAACAACACGTTGGAAAGCTTGTTTTCAGCACTCGGAAAGCCGCCCTGAAGCCTGGCTGCGTTAGACCACGGGCTCGAGCTGAGCATCAAGCTGCTGTCGGGAGCCGGAGCTGCAGGGGCTGCTCCCGAGCGTGTTTAACGCTGGCTTGAACCTCGTGTCCCCTAAGTCGCCTTCCAAGGAGGTGGCCGGGAGCCGCTCCGGCCGCCGGCCCGGCCCACGCAGGGCTGTCCTGCGCGCGGGGGGCGGCAGGAGACCTGAGGAGCATCTGGAGAACAGGCTCCAGAGCAGCCCGTGGCACTTGCAGGTTTTAATTGGCCTTCAACGGCAGGTTCGAGTGTCATTAGCCCTCGGAAACGCGACTTTGGACTCCTTTGGAGGCAGCAGTTTGGTTTCCAACCCCGGTGTGACCAAGGAGAGAGTGCAGGGCACTCAGGAGCCCTGGTGTCCATTTGGGCGTTGGATGCAGCATGTCCAGTGACCCGTTCCTGCTGGAGCGTCCTTGGGATTCCCTTGCTCCAGAGCAGAGCCGCCGCACGGCTGCGCGGAGGCCACGGGCCAGGCTAGGCCAGGATCAGGGTGTAAAGAGCAGGGCTTAAATAAAGCTGGAGGCTGGACGCTTGCTCTGCGGGCCACCTCTGTGCCCACACGTCACCCCTTGGTGCTGGACGGAGACACCGCGTGGAGCCCCTCCGCGCTCACCCGGGGAGCCGGGGATCGGAGCCGCCAGCCGAGCGGGTGATGGGTCTCGCTGCAGCCAGGGCCAGGCGGGAGAAGCCGCCTGGTCCAGGGCCGCGTCCGTGTCCCAGCACCAGGAGGAGCTTCTGGGGACGCCGACCTGCTGCAAACGGCGAATGTGCTGGAACTGGGGTGTCCTCGTCTGCCGTGCCCCGGAGTTGCATAACGCGCCTCCTCCCGGGCCATCCCCGCGCTGAGTCACCAGGCGTGCACTCTAGTTCACGGGTAGCCCTAGGATTGCTGTTTTTTCTATGACTTTAAAGGAAATACATGAACAGTAAAAGCCTGTTGTAGGTCTCCCAGTGGATCTCGATGCCTGAAGCTTTCCTCCCAGAAACACTCCTGCTTCTCCAGGGGCGTCTTCCAAACCAGCGGCCCGTGCAGGCCGGAGCGACACGAGGGCTCAGGGCAGGCGTCGCGTGCCGACCGGTCACGGGTGCAGGGGCGGGTTTGAGGGGTCCTGGTGGCCTCCAGCGCTGGTGCTGGTGGCACGAGGGCCTGGTGCATGTGCAGCTTCCGTCGAAGCTAAAAACCCTCCGATTCGGAGGCTTTCTGTGGAGTGCGGCCGTACCGGTGGCCTCGCGTGGGTGTTTGGTCCGACTGGGCAGTTCTGTTTGTAGCGAGAGCTGCTGCACAGCTCGACTGTGCTCTAAAACAGGCGATGGGGCTGTAGGCGCCAGGGATCAACTTAGATCAATGAGGCTGCTCCCTGCCGCCCTGGAGTTTGGAAATCCGCATGAGGGCCTGGTGGCCTCGGGGCTGTCCCGCCTGCAAGGAGCGGGCAGGCGGCTCCCATCAGCTTGTGGCACCCAGAATCCAAGGGTTTTGCAGACGGATTCCTGAGCCGCTGGCTTCCGCCTGCGCTTCGTCTCGTACCGGGCAGGCCGTGCGCGGCACAGCTGACAGGGGAGCACTGTATTTACAAATGAAATTGTTGCGTGCTTTAAGTGCCACTGTAAATGTAAGTGACAGACTAATGCATCACGGTGACTCAGAGCGGAGCGGGCGGGCGGCAGGTTCGAGGCTGGCGCGTGGCGCTCGCGGCCGTGGCCGGTTCTGTCGCCTTGAAGCCCCGGAGTCTCGTTGGGCGCCTGGCGGCTCCCGTGACGCTCAGCCTGCGCGGGCACCGCCGGGATCCCGGCCTGCAGCCTCCTCCGCCGAGCGGCACGCGCAGCCCCGCGGGGCCCTTCTGCTGCAGCGGGAGGTGCTGGTTCTGGAGCTGCCGAGGCTGCGTCCTCGAGGGAAGCGGCCCGTGCAGAGCCAGGGCCGGCGCTGGCGCCGTGGAGGACGGAGTCCTTCAGTTCTTCTCGTGCTGAATCGGAAGCGGCTGCTTCGGGCCCGCGGCGGGTCTGAAAGGCAGCGCCTTCGAGGGCAGCCCTTCCAGCGGGGTGCCAGGAGAAGCTCCCGACGGGGCGCGGGGCAGGCTCTGCCCGCTCCCGCCGCTCTCGTAGCCGCGCTGAGCGTGGGCTGGCGCGTGGCTCGCGGAGGAGCAACCTCTCCTAGAGCTGGAGCTGGGGTTAGCGGTGCGAGTCGGTCACCCCCCTGCCTCCCCCACGCAGAAGGTGCTTCGTGTTACTGCAGCCCGTGCGGGCTGCACCCGTGCAAACAGGCGAGAGAAGGCGCTGAGCGGCCGTCGGGAGCTGCCGTCCCCGCCGGGCCCGGCGCTGCGCGGCCGCCTGCCCGGGAAGGTGACCGGCTCCTCTTGTGCAGCGCGGGGGTGACGCAGCAGAGATGTTTCTGCTGGATAAGCAATTAGCTAAAATAAACTACTCAAAGGACAGATTATGCGGCACTCTGTGTGAAACAAACGAACTAATTGACTTTGTTTTGTGTTTGGGCATGCGCCCGTCCTCCCCGAGCTGCCCCCGGTGCTCACGGCTCTGCACGGGCACGAGGAGCCGCTCATCCCGGGATCGGGAGCGGGACACGGCTGCGCCCCATGGCCGCACCAGGCAGGGACGTCACCGGAGAGGGATTTGCTGTTACGAAGAGGCGGTTCAAGCTAAATTAATCTGAAAATGTGTAATTTCATCTGACCTAAAACGCCATGCTGTAATTAATTGAGAAGCCGGGTGAGCTGAGAAGGTTCGGGAAGGGATGAAGCGAGCAGGGAGTCGCTTGGTTTGGCACCGTGAACAGCAGGGGCAGCGCAGCGGGACGGGGCGCACGCGGCGCCGGGAGCTCCCTGAGCCCTGGGCACCGGGAGCCCCTCGTTAACTCCGGTGCCGCCACCTCCTGGCCCTGGCGCGGGGGCTGTTGGCTTGGGCAGAGCCCTCACAGAAGTCCCAGACCTAATTTTCTGTCATAAAGAAGTAGCCATATTATATATCCATCTTGTGGATGATGGGGTAATTCCAGGTGGAATAGTGGATTTTGGGGGTGCAGGGCTCCCTGGGCTGCACCTCCCTCGTCCCAGCACGAGGTGCTGCTGGCGGTGCAATATTTGTGCAGTATTTACAGCCCTCCCCGCAGCCCGAGCTCCCCAGGCAGCAAACAGCAGCTTTTTCATTAAATGATGGGCCTGACATTTACCAAATCTCTGTGTGACAATTTAGAGGGAGCTAGTTGCATCAGGTGGCCTCGTTAATATTGCAGTGATGTGATTAGGGGAACATCTTGGCCATTCAGGGCACAGGGACCTTAATTTACGAGCCGTGTGGAGGAGCGGACACCAAATGTCTGTTGCCCAAAGTACCTGCCCCGTTGCCCGCTCCCCGTCGGCTCTCGCTGTGCCCATTTCGTGTTGGCAGCAGACGGTCGCGAGTCTGCAGTTTAACTGTGTCGCTGTCTAATAAATCATTTCAACCACTGCATGGATTTGGGTAGCGGGCAGGCCGGGGTGGCACCCGCTGCCCGTATCCATCCTGTTGCTCCAAGAAGCGCCCCGTTCACCGGCTTGCAGCGCGTGTGGAAGTCGAGGAAATACCAGAACGGTCATGAATTCCCCTTAACGTGTGAGCCGAGAGGGCCTTTCCTGCCCTTCCTAAGGCTCCACACCGTTCAGCTATTTGGGAGGACGTGGAGCGTCGAGGTGGGCATGGACTCTCCGTTCCTTACCTTACTCTGGTTGTTTTCTTTCAATTGTACAACGATATTAAAATGCTATTTTATTATGTCCAATCTAGTCTCACGTTAATGAAACGAGGACTCTAGCTGCAATCTAGCGGCTAATCAGACAAGCCAAATCGCCTTTAGTGTTACCAGAGTTAATCCAGTTGAGCAGCAATGAAAGCTCTTGAAAAAGCTGTACACTGAATACCAAATGCAGTTATATTGCTTTTCGTCAGGAACTTTTCCTGGTGCTGGTGCCTTGCTTCGGTGCTTCTCGCAGAGAGCTGTTTCCTGTGTGTAATTCAAACTGTCTCTTGTTTTCAGACCACAGAATGGTTCTATGATACTGTACAATAGGAAGAAGGTGAAATACAGGAAAGATGGATATTGCTGGAAAAAAAGGAAAGATGGGAAAACTACCAGAGAGGATCACATGAAGCTGAAGGTCCAAGGAGTGGAGGTAGGAGAGCGAAGGGGCCGCTCGCGAGGCGGGTGGGCGAGGGCAGCGCGCGCCGGCAGAGCCGCACTGGCCGGGTGCCTCCTCCTCCCCACGTGTGTGTGTGTACGTGCACCTTCATTACGCACCTGGGTAACATCGGAATGCGTCGTTCCTGCTCGTCGCCTGCCATGAAGTTGCACTGCCTGCCTGAAGACGCTCAGTGTTGGAAAGGATCTTTGGGTAGAATACGTGCTTTCCCACAGCAGGGATTTGCAAGGCGACCGAGCATCTCACGGGTGGGCTGCTAAACATTTGCCCTGTCATCTTTTTTTTTTTTCTTAATGTGTGATGGTTATTCTAAATGAGTAATGGTTGGACTAGATGTTCCCTAGAGATCTCTTCCAACCTCAACCATTCTGTGATTCCATGAGCAGGAGCCTGTCGTAGGTGTATGAGTGAGTCTAACAAAATCCCAGGTAGCTGCTAGTGGTAATTGCTATAACTTTATGGGAGCTTGAAGTATGGGTCTTAGAGTGTGCAGAAGTAAAGTTCCTGTTGAATCTCCTTTCTCTTAAGGAAGAACTTTGCAATCTCAGTGTTGATTTTTATTTATTTATTTATTTTCTGATTTCCAGCCAGGGTTTATGGAGAGCTATTTCGTATCCACTTACTGTTATTGCACACATCCTCTTGCAGCTCTCCATGGCTTTTTGCCTGTCCCACACACCTGCCTGTGTCGTTCTGAAGGTTTTCATGCGCTCTGTTCTGAGCTTTGGGCTGAGCCGAGCGCTGCCGCGTTGCCCCGTCTCGTCTGCAGCGGTTTCGCTCTCGGGTCGCGGCGGTCGCTGGCATCCGCTTCGAGTTTCGCTGCTGCTTTAACATCTGCTGCTCTACTGCCAAATGTGGGATGCAAAGTTTGAGTTTGTGGAACATGTTTCATGCTCAGGCTTTCTCCTAGGTAATTTGTCATTCTTGTATTCTGTCTGTTTTAATGAGTTTTTTGATTTTAAAATAGTGTTAAAAGGATTGCATTATATTATAGCAGACAGATGTAACTTCGTTCTGTAATTTTTACACCCAATAACAATGCTTTATTGTGACAAGCCAAAAAAAGAAAAAAAAAAAAAACAAAGAAAAAGAGTCAGCACAGAGGAGCGGAGTGTTGTTCATGCTGAGGGTTTGCACGGGGGGATTCGAGCAGCCGCTCTGCTCGGGATCAACACGGAGCCCACGCAGGCCGGGGCCGGGGAGACCCGTGCTCGCCTCGCAGCGGAGCCGGGCTCTGACCAGCAGCAGATGCTGCCAGGTGGGAAACGCGCGCGGAGCTTGGAACGACCCCGGGCCAGCGCCCTCGCACCGGGAGCGAGTCCTCCGCAGGGCTGGGGAACCCGAGCGCCTGCGTGTGTGGAGCGCTCCCATCGCTCATAGAGGAGCATTAGACACTGCCACGGGATGACTTTTATGAATTCCTCAAAAAGTAAAACTTGATTTAGGTCTCATTAAGAGAGAAACTCCCTCGAGGAGGGGAAGATGCAGAGTACCAATTTCGTATGCAGGACTTGTATTTAATTATTATCGTAACAGTCCCTTAACGTTATTACAGATTAGTCCACGAGGAGACGAATGGAAATTTTAGATTATTCAATTACTGCGTAAGCCCTGGCATATCGCTGCCAAGCCCTGCGCAAGGCTCCCCGGCCCGTGCGCGCCACCGAGAGATCTCTTCCACGGAAGCCAAAAAAAGGCCGTCTGCGGCCCGGCTGAGCGGTACCCGCACTGCCAGCCCTGCCCGGTGGCAGCGGCGCAGACGGCGAGCGGGAGCGCGTCAGCACCCGGCGGCTGGTTCTTTACAAGCGACTGCACGGGCTTCCCTGCCTTGTGCAGAGCAACCCGTCGTGCAGTGTTAAACTGCAAAACGTTCTTACATCTTTCAACTCGCAGCTATTGTCAGAGAATTTACTTGTAAGTTGTTACAGAGGGTGAAAGCCTCTATAACAAATGAATATGGATGGAGAATTTCTTAAACATTTAGATAACAGTACTGACTGTACGCTGCTTCTATTTTATTCTCTCTAGCTGGCAATATCAGTGCAGAATAACTAAATATTGACTACCAGATGAAAGCTTGCTTCATTTATGGGTAGTCAGTACGTCTATAAAATTAGGTTACTCGGAGGTTTCCAGATGGAGTCACTTGGAAAATGCAAGGAGCTTGGGAATGAAGGAAATGAAAATAAATTCACAAAGAAATAAAGAATCTGTTTCTTATACTTCCTTTTGCAAAAAGCCTTTTCAATGGCATATTGTGAATGGAGCGAGCTATAACAAAAGCAGAAACGGAGCAGAGCTGCAGGGCAGAAGAACAATTGTTATATTTCCTTCAAGTGATATAATGCAGAGCAACAGTTTTTACACTCAGTTACTTCACACATTGCGTCAGGACAAGCCAGAAGATAATAAAACATTTGGCTTTTGTTCTCGTGTGATTAGGAGAGAAGAGGTGAAGTCCATGGAGTCGAAGTGAAGTGAATGGCGCTGCTCTCCGTGAGCTCTTCCCTCCCTTTGAGTCCAGGAGGCCGGCGGTGCGGCTGGCCCTTCTCCGGGGGCTGTTCCGCAGCCACTGGGCGCAGAGCCCCGCTGGGGACGGCCGCTGGGGACGGCCGGCGGCCCCGGGCGAGCGGCCCCTTCGCGCGCGGCCGGCGGGGGCTGCTGCCCGCTTTGCAGGCGCTGCACACACAATTGCTTCATAATTGACTGCATCACCTTTTTTTTCCCCGTTTAATAAATAGCAGGAATAAGCCGAGCCGCATGTGGTAGGATTGTAATTCAAATTCCATTCAGTGAAGTCTGCACATTTTTCACTTAGCATGTAAAGGCAGTTTCTATGCAAATGATTCCAAAAGGATCTCTGCGGACTAATGACATTAGCGCCTGGTAGATTGAAATTGTTTGAGTAATTGATGCCACAACTGCACCACGCAGTGTGGGGAGGGAGGGGAGCGGGGGTGCGGGGCTCGGGCGCCCCGCGGTGCCGGCGCGGGCCGTGGCGCGCGGGCGCTGCTGCTGCCGCTCGCGAGTCCAAGCCTCCGCGCCTCTCCGCGCCGGGAGCTCGTTGCGCCGCGGATGGCACGAGTGGGTGCAGAGAGGCCACGAGGCGCGAGGAGGGCGGCGCGCGCCCGCCCGGCCCCGGCTGCACAGACGTCCCGCGCTCCGGGCAGCCCCCTGCACTCTCCCGCGCTGGCTGAGAGCCGGCTGCGCTGGTGCTCTGAGTTGTGAGTGCGGGAGGGAGTTAAAACCCGCTCCACCTTGCAGGGATCCCTGCTTGGCAAAACCCTGGAGCGAGCGTGGGGGAGCGCGGCGGGAGCTGAGGGGCACCCGGGCGTCCTGGTGAAGCTCGGGCTTTGCAGCCCTGGAGAGGGTGCGCAGCGCGGCTGCACGCTGGCATGCATATGGACTGCTTCGGTTTGAAGAAATGCAAAATTAAACAAATTTTCTGCCTGCTCTGTGAAAAAATCCATTTGTGAAAACCAAATCCAATAGGAGATCTGAAGACTGATGGCCAGAAATAGAATATTTTTAAGATAAAATATATGGAGATTGGAGATGGAGCTGTGGGAAACACCACAATCTGGGGATGGAGCTGTGGAAAGCGCCACAATCCAAGGAAGGAGCCGTGGGAAGCACCACAATCCAAGGATGGAGCCGTGGGAAGCGCCACAAGCCAAGGATGGAGCCGTGGGACGCGTCACAATCCAAGGATGGAGCTGTGGAAAGCGCCACAATCCGAGGAAGGAGCCGTGGGAAGCGCCACAAGCCAAGGATGGAGCCGTGGGACGCGTCACAATCCAAGGATGGAGCTGTGGAAAGCGCCACAATCCGAGGAAGGAGCCGTGGGAAGCGCCACAAGCCAAGGATGGAGCCGTGGGACGCGTCACAATCCAAGGATGGAGCTGTGGAAAGCGCCACAATCCGAGGAAGGAGCCGTGGGAAGCGCCACAAGCCAAGGATGGAGCCGTGGGACGCGTCACAATCCAAGGATGGAGCTGTGGAAAGCGCCACAATCCGAGGAAGGAGCCGTGGGAAGCGCCACAAGCCAAGGATGGAGCCGTGGGACGCGTCACAATCCAAGGATGGAGCTGTGGAAAGCGCCACAATCCGAGGAAGGAGCCGTGGGAAGCGCCACAAGCCAAGGATGGAGCCGTGGGACGCGTCACAATCCAAGGATGGAGCTGTGGAAAGCGCCACAATCCGAGGAAGGAGCCGTGGGAAGCGCCACAAGCCAAGGATGGAGCCGTGGGACGCGTCACAATCCAAGGATGGAGCTGTGGAAAGCGCCACAATCCGAGGAAGGAGCCGTGGGAAGCGCCACAAGCCAAGGATGGAGCCGTGGGACGCGTCACAATCCAAGGATGGAGCTGTGGAAAGCGCCACAATCCGAGGAAGGAGCCGTGGGAAGCGCCACAAGCCAAGGATGGAGCCGTGGGACGCGTCACAATCCAAGGATGGAGCTGTGGAAAGCGCCACAATCCGAGGAAGGAGCCGTGGGAAGCGCCACAAGCCAAGGATGGAGCCGTGGGACGCGTCACAATCCAAGGATGGAGCTGTGGAAAGCGCCACAATCCGAGGAAGGAGCCGTGGGAAGCGCCACAAGCCAAGGATGGAGCCGTGGGACGCGTCACAATCCAAGGATGGAGCTGTGGAAAGCGCCACAATCCGAGGAAGGAGCCGTGGGAAGCGCCACAAGCCAAGGATGGAGCCGTGGGACGCGTCACAATCCAAGGATGGAGCTGTGGAAAGCGCCACAATCCGAGGAAGGAGCCGTGGGAAGCGCCACAAGCCAAGGATGGAGCCGTGGGACGCGTCACAATCCAAGGATGGAGCTGTGGAAAGCGCCACAATCCGAGGAAGGAGCCGTGGGAAGCGCCACAATGCGGGGCTGGAGCTGTGGGCAGCGCCGCGGCTCCCTCCCTGGGTCACCGCTACCCCTCGCCGCCGGCAGAGCCCGGCCCAAGTGCAACGAGGAGGAGCGTGAACCTGTGCCCGCCCTGCAACAGGGTAATGCGGGTGACCGGATCAGCAGTTAAGGTAATGTCGCGAGCTTGAATTACTGTGTTTCAATGGGAAGAGCTATTTTTCTACTGCCTGCTTGTCTTAAAAATGTCACGGACGTTAGGTTATGTTTAGCAATTGCCAGGTCTTTGCAAAGTCTCTTGTCGTTCTAGCTGTGTGGAAATGCGCTCGCCCGCGGGTTCATCTGCTGCTGCCATCGTGTGGCTGCTCGGGGCCGGCAGCGGCTCCGCGGGCTGCGGGCGCTGCCAGCGCGTCCTTGGGCGCGGAGGGTCCCGCTGCGGCGCCGCCACCCCCGTTGCTTTCTGTTTTTCAGACCTGTTCTTATTGGAGCCCATTCCTGTGCCTTGCTAATGGACAGCGCGAGGGGGATCCTCTGTCTCCAAATGGCAGGCGGGTGCTTTAGTTTTCACACGTGTCTATGTAGAGGTGTGACAGTTTGGTGGTGACTGGGGCCTGGGATTTAGTCATCGAGAGAGTCTTCCCAGTGAGTTATAGCCTTCAAAACACCTCCAGTGGCTGAGATGCTTCTATATATAGGAACTTTGTTTGAATAACCTATGTAGTTCTCAGTAAATATTAATTCTATTATGCTATAAACTGATATTTATCATGACAAGAAGCCGTAAAGTTTTTTTTTACTGGAATGTAGCCTGTAAATTGTGTGTCCGCGATGAGATCCGGCGCGCGTGCAGTTCCAGCGGCAGTCGCCAGTGTAGGTTGTTTAAGCCGTCACCAAGGGCCCGTGGACGTGGATCTCAGGGAGTTGACGACGGAGACGCCCGGCCCCGGCAGAGCGTGTGCGGGACGAGCGGAGCCCGGAGCGCGGGCCGCGAAGCAGCAACGCGCCCCTGGTGCTCCTTGCACACCGCGCGTTTCACTGCCTTAATTACCTAAATTACTCATTAAAAGTGCCTAGTAATTGCCCGACTCGGAGGTATTGCGAGGAGCGAGGTTTACTTGGTCACCTTGTTCTTCCTGAGGCAGCGCTCTCGGCCTCGTGCGGGGCGATGGCTGGGGCAGCAGCGGCGCCGGCAGGGGCAGGCGCTGCGGCTGGAGCGCAGAGCGCGGTGCTCCCTCGGGAGCGTCAGGAGAGGGAGCGTGGAGCAGCCTGGGCCCTTGTGCGCTCAGGACCATGACGAGGGGCAGCCGGAGCCACCGGGGCGTGAGAGCCACCCACACCGGGGACGCTCGGCACGTGCTGCTCCTGCCATATGGTGAATTCCGGGCAGCTTTATGAATGCAGCTTTCGATTACAGCCTCTGGTGTGACGTGACCTTCAAAGTGGATTAAATCTTCCATTTTATGATAGGAAACGATCCTGGGGAAGCAATGAGGTTGGCCCGAAGCTGAATACGCCTGCGTGAGCGGAGCCGCAGTGGCTTCCTGCAAAGCACGACCGACTCGTTGCCGTCTGCCGTGAAAACGGCCCCTCGTGAGGGCTGCGGGGCGGCCGGCGCCGTGCGGAGCGGGTCTCTACGCACCGGGAGACACCGGGAGCCGCACGGCAGCTCCAGCGCGGCCCTCGGCACAGCCCCCTCCGCGCCGCGGCGCCGCTGGGTGCAGCTTCAGGGGTGCGACAGCAGCTCTCCCTCTGCCGTGGGAATTAATGTGGAAAGCTGAAGGCAAAAGTCGTCATGTTTGTAAATACTTCGAGTAGTAGTGTGAAAACCGGGGGAGGAGAGAGGGCTTGGAACCGCCTGCAAGATCAGCTAGATTGTTTTCCATAGCAGAAAGATTAGAACTTGGAGATTATTGTTGGAGGACTGTTGAGAGATGAAGGAATCTGGGCAGCAAGCAACCAGCTGGTATGTGAATCGTGAAAACACCTTTGAAATTCCTTAACTCGTCATTAAACAAACAGAATCTCAAGTGGTCTGGGGATAGTTCCTGATTCCAGTGCTAGCTTATCCAAATCAAAGGAGGACGTGCAATGATTGTTTCAGCTCTATTTTAGCAGAAGGAAGAACCCAAAGACTGTTAGCTGCAATATTTCCTGATATCTTGCAACCAGAAAGGTGCATTACGTAAAAACAGATTACACGGGCAAGGAGGACTGCTGTGACTCCGTGCTGCGTCTTTCACGTAGCGCACAGGGGGGATTCTGGCTCCGTGGCTTCGTGGCTGCCCTTGGCCACCGCCGCCGCTCGCGGTGCCGGCAGGCGGTGCGGCAGGATGCTCCGTCCGCTGGGGAGCGGCGCTTGGGGAGCGAGCGGCTGCCGCGGCCCCAGTGCTCCGCACTGCGGGGTTGGGGCTTGGGGCGCCGCGTTTGTCAGCCCTTTCCAGCGGCGGGAAGGGCCCACGTGGGAGAGCGCGCGTCCCGCGCCGCGAGCTGCTCGTGCTGTCGGCCCCGCTTCCTGCCCGCTGCGTTGCTCTGCCCGCGCGCCGCTCCCCGCCATCCTTGAGCTCCGTCTCTCCGAGGTTTTACCCGGCGTCCCCGTTGTGCTGTGACCTTGTTTGCCTTCACTGTGCCGCTCACGCAATGCCGGGGCCCTCGCCGTGTGCCTGCGTGTCTCCAGAGCGCATCGTGTGCCTTCGCGGGGCCCTATAAATGATTAAGCACGCTGCTGCTGAAAGTAGGGCATGGCGTGTTTTGGAGAGGGACTGCGCTGCCATTGAGAACACGTTTTGCTTCCAGTGATATAAATGTCCTTCAGCACATAAAAGGCGGATCTAAGACCTTCGTGAAAGTCCTGCTTCCACAGCGAGAGGCTCTCAGTAACAACCAGGGCCTCGCAGAGCTCCATCCTCTCGGGCTCTCTCACGGCAGCAGCACCAGCCCGGGCCTGCATTTGTCCTGCTGGGATCCCGGTGTCCTGCAGTGCCACCAAGAGCCCCTTGACGTCCTCCCCTGCAGAGGAGAGCCTCAGTTTCTGCTCGCGGGAGGTTTTCCTCCCTCCCGCTGGTGTGGGCAGCTCCCCTCGGTACCGCGTTCCCGTGGGCAGGACGCGCGCTGCGCGGCGGGAAGGAGGGCGCCACGCTCTGCCCGGCCGCTGTCTCTTGGCTCGCAGCGAGGTCTTCGGAGAACTGATTCATCGGCAAGGATTAATGACGGCGGGGCTTGCTCAAAAGCCGCTCCAAGTCGTTCTCCGCTTTCCCGGCTCACCGCTTCCTTCCCAGGGCTGTCGCCTCGCGGCTCTGGCATTTTGAGACGCAATCCTCCAGGATCCGGCGATGAGGAGTGTCCTGGCTTTTCGGGATGAGGGATTGGACCCTGTGACGGCAAAAGCAGCCTAGAAAATCTCGTATTAGTGAACGTGAGGGCAGTGCTCTTTGCAGTACCTGGGGGGAAGAGAGCCCTTGTCGGGAACCTCCCTGCGTTGCACAGCCTCAGTTCCCCCTGTCGGGTGCCTGGAGCTGCCTGCAGCCCCACACAAAATGCAGCTCTTCGTCCCGAAGGGGCTGCGGGGCCGGACGGGGTGTCTGAGTGTGACCTGCGCCCTCCCAGCTCCGAGCCAGCACATCCTGCCTGGAGCAGCAGTGCCAGGTGCTGGTGCAGGAGCCGCCCGTACATCCCTGGTGCTCTCATTTGTGTAGGAAGGGACCTCTGTGGCATCTTCCCTATTTCTGTGCTCCCTTTGCAGTCTTTTTCCGCTTTAAGGAGGGCTGACGGGAGCTTTCTTCTCTGTTGTATGGAGACCGTCCACAGATCCCGAGGAGAGGTGACCTCCGGCAGGAGCGTGGAGCCGGCGCTTGGCCGGCGCCCAAGCCGGTGCCACAAGGTGACATTGCTGCGTGGGTTGGCACGGGGGGCCCGCTCTGCACCGGCAGCACCGTCTGCAGGAGAGCGGAGCTGCGGGCCGGGACATGGTGCCCCATGGAGGGGACGGAGCTGCAGGCCAGGGCACGATGCCCCATGGAGGGGACGGAGCTCTGGGCCCGCAGAACCAGGGAATTTTGCGGCTTTCTCACCCTGTCCCCGCACGTCATCACCGCCTGCAGTTGAGCAGAGACTTTTGCTTATGGCACCTTTCCCGTTGGGAAGGAGATGGAGTCCTTCCCCCAAGCTCCGGAAAGCACTTCATTGGGTTCGAAGTGAATGGTGAGATAAAACTTGAAAGTCAATCGACTCAAACATGGGGAAAATGCAGCTTGCTTATTATGGTGTATGCTAAATTTTAATAGCATTTAGAAAGTGTTTTGTGGGGTAGAAAGGAGAAGCAAACCTATCAAAGCTCAACTGTGCTCCGTTTTATAGTGCAGAACATTTTTCTGCTACAATACAGAGGCTTTAAAATGTAATAAGGCACCATTGAACCCAAAGGTTTTAAAATATGTGTAAAAAGCACGCACATAAAGGATCCCATTACAGAACTGGTAGGATTTTAGCAGAGATGCTTTACTGGAAAAGCATTTTAACTTCTCTCTGTAGATAATTATTGACTGACATGTATTAGTACTTAAAGAATAATAATTTGTCAAGTTGTGAAGGCTTTGAGTCTCTTTAGTTTTGTTATATAAATTATTCCTGTTCTTTTATCAAAAAAAGTATGTATAGGCACAATCGTAACTGGAATAACATCTGCTAATCTATATTTTTGTAAACGTTGAAATTCTTTTTGACAAATACAGTGCTTTTGTTTTTTGTTTTTGCGTGTGGATCTATTCTGTCTCTCTCAGCCTTGGCAGTCGTGTCCTCGCGGGCTCTTGCGAGGCCGCCGGGCCAAAGCCGTCGGGTCGTCGCTGGTGCCGGTCCAGGAGCTCTCTGCTGTCCCGGGGGCTGCTGGACGCGCTGCTTTGGAGCGATGCTGCTTGGAAACGGGCGCCGGGGCCGCGGGAGGAGCGCGGCGGAGCGGGCGCTGGCGCCTCATTGCGCGCTCCTCGGCGCGGGCAGGCTTCATTACGTGCGCGGCTGAGAGAAGGCGGCAGTTTTTGCAGATCCGCACTACTCCATTTAGCCGAGAACAGTGATTTATTCCCCCTCGCCATCGGGCACCCTCTGCTTCATTCACTTGCGTTGCTTCTTAGTACGGGAATACTGTTTGGACCTGAGGGAAATGCCTTGCAAAAATGCAGGGGGCAGCAGCGAGGGGGCCCTTCTCCTGGCCATGAGAGCCAAAGCCGCTCCCGGGAGCGGAGCAGGATTCCTGCGGGTGCCAGAGCCGCAGGCGGCTGCTCCAGAGCGCGTCCCGTCCCGCGCCCGTCCCCGCTCGCTCACCAGCATGAGAGACCTGCTCAGCAGCACCGAGACTGCCCTGAGGTCTCGATGCGTCGTGTTCGTGACTCTGCAGAAACGCTATTCCCTTTGCTGCGCGGTTTTCATAATGTCAATATCCTAAGCTCTGCCTTTCAGTACTGCACTTGGTGCGCGGTGCTGCCTCCTGTATGCCCTAGGGCACGCGTATTTTGTAAACCGGCTTTCAAAAATAGCCAGTTTTCAAGCAGGAATTCACAGGAGACTTTGCTGCTGGCAGGGAAGTCAGGTTTTATTGCGCTCCGGAGCAGAACGTGCCATGGATCTTTAATTGAAGTTCACCTTTAGCATCCCGCCCTCCTGTCGGTGCAATTCGGAGTCCCGGTGGTGGATCGTTATCCGTGGAGACGAGCCCTCCCCGGGACTGCTCTCAGATGCAGCTGCGGTGCGCGGAGCCCAAGAAGGCGCTGCTGCCGGAGCCGCGCGCGGAGGCCGCGTTCCGGACGCCTGCAAGTGCCGCCGCGCTCGCGGTGATGGCTCGGCGCGTTCTTGCTGCTGTTCCGCAGGGCCACAGCCTCACCGGGGCCGGACCTGCAGGCGCTCGGCCCTGGTCCGGGACGTCCGCGTCCTGCTGCGGGTCCGGAGGTGCCGCCCGCCCTGAGCGCGTTTGGGGAGGTCTGTCCCGCGCGAGGGCCTCGCTGCAGCCCCGCTGCCTCCGCCGAGTCACGGGGCCGCGTGCCGACGGGACGGGGTGGCACAAGCGGAGCTGGAAGGGGGTGCTCCTCCTCGGCGGTCTGAGTTCCCTGGCTGCAGCGGTGGTGCCGCTGCGCGTGCGGTGCCGCCGGTGCTGACTGAGCTCTGTGGAGCCGCGCTAGACTTTAAGGAAATTAATACAAATTATGTCTTAACATTTTTACTGAGAATACCAAATCCCGGCATCTTATGTTTTGACATGTCTATTATTTATATGCAAATCCAGTCTTTTCTGCGGGATTTCCTTGGAGATAAACATTTCATTAGAAAGTCAAGGCAGAAGACGCAGCCCGCGCCTGGCAGACGATCGACAAACAGCTCGTGAGTTTTTTGACTATAGTGATAGGAGAGGGCACCACGAGACGCCAGGGAACGGTGGGCTGCTGCCTGCAGGGAGTAACGGGGGACGCCAAAGCGGAGGGGCTCCCGCGGCTGCGGGAGCCCCTCCGCTTTGGCGTCCCCCGTTACTCCCTGCAGGCAGGACAGAGCAGGAAGCGAGCTTGCTACCGAGCGGGGCACATTTAAGGAAAATTTGGTGTTTGCTTCAAGAAATTTGTGATGCAGCAGAAGCTACAGAACTGCTCTGGGCAGGAAGGGGCTTCTTCTTCATCGCCTTCTCGTGCGACTGTTGTCCTCCTGAGGAATCGTTGCATTCCCAGCTCTGAAGCGATGACTTCTGGATTTGGGGCTTGCGTTTTGGGGAGGTTTCTGAAGCAGTGTTTTTTGGAGACGCTTCTGTTCATGGGAGCCAACAGAAGCTGTGTGCCTCGTTTCAAGTGCAATTCGTTTGCTCGTCCAGTACAAATAGTTGGGTTTGAGGACTTGTTTGAATAGATATATCTAGCTCCATGGGGACGTGCCGAGTTTGGCGCTCCTTCCTGGCGGAGCTGGTAGGTGACTGTGCTGCCAGAGCTCATGTTAGAGAGCGGTCGGGAGGACTCACCTGCCCATGAGTGCCCCCATGGACGGGGAAGCATCAGCATCCCCACAGTGCTTCCAAGTACTTGTCCTTGCCCCGCTTATTGTGTGTCATTAAGGCACCTGAGCACAGGAGCTTTACGTTTCAGGCTGGATTTATGTACTTACCAGGAGCAGTAATAAAATTAATAATTACTTTTTTATGGAATTTTCATTTGCCGGGCACATCGTGACCGTCTCTAATTAATCGCGTGTGTGCGGGGACACGCGCTGCGCCAGGGCTCGACCGCGGGAGCCACGGGCGTGCGTCCGCCCGGGCTGCCCCCGAGCGCAGCTGGGGCCGGGGCTGGCACGTTTACCCGACAGCTAGTGTTTAACCCAGCTGGACAGCTCCAGCCCCTGCATTCTGCACAAATAACCCCACAAAGGTGTTTGCTTTAGCTTTTAACTTCAAGTTTGAGTATGTTTATTCTGGCTCTTTTCTTTGAGCAGAATTCAAGCACAGTTTGGATTTCCCCATCACGAGCAAAAACACTGAGACAGGACAGATGTTGTGGGGACGCGGACCGCGCGTTGCGAGCTTCGCAGAGTGTTTTGGCCCAGTAAAACCTGCCTCGCGCCCCCAGTTCTGCAGAGGGGTTGGCTCTGTGCTGGCGTCGGCAGTGGTGCCCGGCCGTGTCCCTGCGATCTCCTGCGCCGGCAGCAGGGACCTGCGCGCTCGGCTCGGCCCTGCAGCGGCTGCTGGGGCTGGCAGGATGGGACGGGACGAGACGGGACGGGACGGGACGGGATGGGATGGGATGGGATGGGCTGGGATGGGATGGAGATCCCTCCGCAGGCGCTGCCGCGATCCTCCCCTTTCCCTGGCTGCAAAGCAGTTCCAGTATTTCCAGAGAAGCGGCTTCCACAGAGTAAGGTAATTGATAGAAGCAATTTCAGCTCCCTTTAATATAACAAATCTCAAGTGTGAAACCTCCTTAGTTAATGATCAGCATAAAATAAAAGTCTTTTTTTAGTATAAGTTCTCAGTTAATTTTACAGTTCAGCTGAAGTGAAAATATCATTAAATGGGGTAGCACTAAACTCTCCTTCCTGCACGACATGGAGGCGCAGCAGCCGCGTGGCCGCTGCGGGGCCGTGGGGCCCGTCTGCTCCTCGGGGACGCTAACAGGGAAGATGTTTTCCGAGCTCTTCCGTGTGCGCTGCGTTAACCTGCGTCCAGAGGGTCAGTCTCGTGGGACCTGCGGAAGGCGCTGGCCGGCACCTCCGAATTGAGCGGCCCTGGAGCAGAGGGAGGCCCGGCCACGTCCCCCCGCCTCCGCGCAGCTGCAGGCAAAGCTGTTCCTGGTGGAGACCCTTTGGGACGGACACGCCGCAGCCCCGTGGGGCCGGGATCTTCCCTCCGACTAGGAGGAAGCGGCCGCGGAGCCCCGGAGCCCTCGGCCAAGGGCGCTCTCCTCACCGGGCAGCCTCCTCCCTGCCTTTTCCCTGTTTTAATTACAGTTACTGCTAATGAAAGTCAGCATGAGAGCAGGACTGCGCGTGGCCCGAGTGGCTTGGGGATGATGTGATTTATTGTCCGCTCTCGTTTATGAAAGCACACTTGGAAAGTTCCCTGTGATTTGCAAACCTGCGGCCAACGTGTTGGATAGAAGTGACGGACTGGGCGGTGGACGGAACAGATTTCTGCCTGCTCACGAGATTGGTTTTTAATGGCACGTTCTGCAGTGCTCCCCGCGGCGCGGGGAAGCTAGTGACCAGCCCAGGTTTGTCCTGGTTTCCAGCTGTGCAGACTCCTCCGGTCCCTGCCCTGTGCAAAGAAGCGCCTCGGCTGGTGGTGGGATATGGTCGGCAATGCTCAGGGAGGCATCCCCAGCCCAGCTGCCTGGGGCCGCGTGACCGGCAGCTCCTCGTCCGGTCACCGGGAATGGGGAGCAGCGTTCGCTGTGCCGGGCGGCTCCTCCTCACGAGCCTGCGGATTCCCAAGGAAGCGCAGGACGGAGGCGAGCGAGCGACCGCAGCGCTGCTGGTGCTGGGCAGCCCCCGCTCGGCGGCGTTTCCCGCTCCGCGGCTGCAGCGGGCGGGCGGCTGCGGAGCGATGTGCGATCCTATCTGCACGAGGAGCGCTTCTAAAATTAATTCGTGTGAAGGCTTGCATTTCGTTAATCTGTAATTAATCAGCAGCGCCCCCAGGTTCCATAATTGGATGTTAGTGACAAGGTATTTAAAGCAACATGATGCCCTTGTGTCCCCCATTTGTATATGGGGAACGTTTCGATCATGCCCCGTCCTGGCAAGGGGGTTCCGTGGGGTCGGGCAGCCCTGCAGGAGGACGAGAGGTGCCTGAGGATGAGATTTTTGGTCTTTGCTAAAGTATTAATGCAAGCAAAACAGCAGGGATTCTGCTGCTATTGAATGTTGAAACCCCTCGGCTCAGTTTGCTCACCTTAGTGAATTTAGGCACACTAATCTTAAGAAATTAATCCTGTTTGGATATTTTGGACTGGAATGCAATGTTTATAGCTTGACTGGAAGCACTATATAAACTTAGTGTCCCTACAGCAGCTTGTCCAGAAAGACGCTCCTAACTGCAGGGTGGCTGTAGCTCCTGCCTTTGCTCATGAGCGATAGTGAAGGTCTAAGGATTTCAAATTGCAACGGGAAGATTTAGTGTTGGCATGCACAATAATTTGTTTTAGGCCATATAAATGCTTTTTAATTAAGGGATTTGCCGGAAGGAGGTTTGAAGGTCAGATCTTTCCAAGTTGCAAGTGCACTTAGATATAGTTTTCAGAATTCAGAAGCTGCTGAATACCCTAAGTGACTCGGCATAAATAATATTTTCAGCAATGGGAAAGCAAATGTGAAAGTTTTGAAAGTGGTGGGAATCGGATGGCCCTTCCGCAGCTACGTCGTTTTTCCACTAACTGCTGTAGACATTGTGAAGGGAACGCTGCCGCTCGCCCCGAATCGCAGCCGGTCCCACTGGGAAGACTTGGCTTGTTGGTGATGGCATCACGGACCTGGGGGGCTTCTTATCTGAAAGAGAATAAGAAATATAAGAGAAGAGCACCAGCAAATTAGGTGTCGTTTGTGGGCACCGCATATAGTATGTCTACAGATAACTGCAGGGCTAATTTTGAACAGGAGAGGCTGCCAAAAAAAGATTTCATCTAAGACTTCTGGTCCGTTTCTGCACAAATTTAATCCAAGATAAATCTGTGTGTGATTATCCTCTCCCCAGAGCTCTCTGAGATTTGTACGTGCTCTCTCCGAGTTTCATCTCGAAATGTTCCTTTATTTACCAAACTATAGCATGGCTGGCCACGGCCCTGCAAGCCCAGGTCTGCGTCCTCAGGGCCATGGAGGGATGGGCGGCGTTAAAGAGAAGCCGTGCGGTGACACGAGAAGCCGTGCGGTGACACAGGAGTGTTCGTTGGCCCTTTCCCCCAGGCTGGAGCTAGTTTTCCACCTCCCGGTTCCCCGTTTGCTCACGACACTCCTGGGCCGTTCCCGTGGAGCGGGACACAGGAGCGTCTGGATGGGCGGCAGATGAAGATCCACGTGGTTGGAGAGGGCCTGAGCTCAGACAGAAGTATTGATTCCTCCCTGTCGACTATTCTTATCCAGGCTTTCATCACAACTCCACTGTGCTCAGGGTCAGTAAATTATTCAGCCCTTTAAAATCTGTCTCTGATACCCAGCTCCCCCATTTTCCACGGCTCCGACTTCCAAAGCCCGGCAGCCCGCTGAGAGGCTGTTTCCTCTTTATTCATTCTAAATTTATCAGTCATTAATTTAATCAAGAAATCCTTTGTTCTTTTATTACAGCAGATGTTAAAATGGAATGACTAATCGCTTTCTGAATACTCTGTAGAGCTGCCTGCTCTACCTCGGTGAAGTCTCCACCAAGCTCAGCTAAACAGCCCTTTCCCCAGGACGTTGTTTCCTCAGATACAGATGTGCTTGGACCTCTACCCTCTCCATCAGCCTGCACTAAACCTGCTCGGCCTCAGTCCCGACAGCCGAGGCACCCGGCACTGCCGTTAGCAGGCAGTGCAGGTCTCTAGCTGGTTTCTCATTCACGCTGCAGTGGACGTGATTAAAACCTTCAAGTAAAACCAAGTTAAATCCTGTCACAGCCCGGCCCATTATTTTTTCCCCTATTAGGATTTTAGGTGTTTCCTTGACATATTTTTATTGCCAGATTAGGAAAAAAAAACCACCTGACGTGCGTGCAGCACTCTCATTATATTCTCTTTATAACGTTTCCAGAGGAGAATAAATATAAACTATTTCTGTGCGTGTGGTCATATTTCAGGCTGACTTTAATGTGCTCTGTGATTTTCCAGCTCGCAGTTCTCTAACCTTGTGGGGATGCTTGAGCAGTCGTCACCCCCGCAGCGCCGGGTGGTTGCACGGGCCGGCGGGGAGCCCGATGACCCCCCGCGCTGCGAGCGCTGACGAGCGGCTTTGGTGAGTCCGGGCTGCTGCCAAGTCCCGTGGAGACAACGGAGCCGCTCGCGTCGCTTCTGCTGTCACGAGCCCCGGGTTATTGGGCGTCTCTTCTCTACCGAGTGATAACTGACTCTCGGGTTAACTTATGGCCCGTTCTTGGCGATTTCCTCCCGAAATCATCAGGCAGCTCCACGTAGCCGCTCTGCCTGCGTTCTTCCTGTCACGTGCCAGGTTTATTCACAGCAATTCCCTCTCTGCCATTGGATCATCGATGCAAAGATTTAATAGCGCTGGGCTTTGATTCCCGAAGAACGTGATTAGCAGAAGTCTGGTGTGAGTCTGGTGTTAATTCCCAGTGAGCGGTCGCATGATGAGCCTTGGCAGCGGGACGGCTGTTGCTTAGTTGGAGGCAGTAGGAGCTGGTGTTTTTGCAAGACTCCTGTTACCCAGTGTCCGGTGCCAGTTTCCAAGGAACACTTGCTGTTTGTGCCATGGGGACCAGGTGCGTCTTCTGCCAGCTGAGAGGGGTCCTTCCCTGTGGACCATTGCTCTATTCCACCCTGCAGGGCGTCAGTGGTCCTGGCCACCGCTTTCCCCAGTGACAGAGCTCAAGCTTGCCGGGCGCAGCCGGCATTTCCAAGGTTTCCCAGGGAAGGGCCTCGGGGCCGTGCAGACACAGATGCCCGTCCCCTGGGCCCAGAAGACCGCGGCCTCACAGGAAAGCAAGTGCCGCCCATTGGTGCATGGTGAGAGCGAGCGGCGCCACACGCTGCCCTGCCAGCCCCCACGCGGACGGTCCCCTCGGCGCTTGGATGGTCCCCTCGGCACACGGACGGTCCCCTCGGTGCTCTTTGGTTGTAAGTGGTAGCCCCGCATTAAGTTGGTGCTCCCACACACCGGTGGAGACAGCAGCTTTTCAAGCACCTTCACACGCGACGGTTGCTCCGCTCAGGACCGGCCCCGGTGGGACTCGGAGCGAGCCCCGGCTCGAGCGCTGCTCCCTGCAGCGCTGCTGAGGGTGCCTGCTGCGGAGCCCGTGGTTTGGTCTCACGATGCCGTTCTGGTAAGCAGAGGCGCCGGCAGGGCGCGGGCCTGGCTGTGCTCGGGGACGGGGTGGCTCCGTGTCGCCGCCCGGACGTCAGCTCTTTTTCCTGCTGCTTCTGCTGCGAGGACGACGACGGGGAGAGCAGGAAATCAGGCCACAGCTCGGCCCCTGTGCCAGTCTGGATGCGGCTTGAAAAGGACATTTTGGGGCTAATTGACCGTGGCCGTTGCCCCGAGGCAACTTGGGTCTCCCACAAAGCTCATGGTGACGCGAACACGGGCGCCATCTGGACCGTTCTCCCAGGGAAGGTGACGACAGTTTCCTCTCGCTTCTTTCAACTTTCTCCACTTTGGGGCAAGACCCCTTCCATACGGTTCGCACCGAGGCCGTAGCAATTAAGCACTTAAATTGATCGATCAAATTTCCTGTGGCGAGAACGACTGTCATTCGCTGCTCTGAGCAGGATTGTAACTAAGAGCTGGCGGATAGGGGAGGGCAGAGACCTGCGGCGTGAACACGGATTGCGCGACGGCGTCTGGGGCCCCGGCTCGAGGCAGCCTCAGCGGGAGCTTCCCTGAAGGACGAGAGGCGGCTGCTGCGCGTGGCCTGCGGAGCCCTCCTCGCTGCTCGGTGCCGGTCCTGCAGCGTGAGGACGTGGATTCTGTCTCCGATGTAATCCATGAAGGATCAGGGAGGCTAGTTTAACCGGAGTGTGAGGATAACCACATTGCGAATGTGCAGTTAATGTGGGTTTGAGCAACTAAGTAGCAGGCTGACACGGATGCTCCTGTGGAATTGTCTTGGAATTGACTGCATTGCAAATAGAAGAAAATTGCCAGTTCAAATTGCATTTCAAAAGCACTTGTGGAAATGCCAGGCCAGGCGTTCAGTTTCTGGAGAGAAAGCCCTCGCGCTCTTCATGTCGTGACCAGGAGCAGGAGGCTGTTTGGGAGTTGGCAGGGAGAGATGCCCAAGACCGGAGCACGCCGCAGCCCCGCATGTTCCCACTGGCTCTGTGGGCCGGAGCTGCCTCCTCCCGGGATCGGGGGAGCCTGCAGGTCGTTCCCGCTGTTCCCAGAGCAGCGCAGAGCAAGCGGCCGGGATTAAAGCTGTTGCTTCCTGTCGAGCCGCCCTCCTGCGTTTCGTCCACGAATCCCTAGAGCACTCTTGTTTAGCGAGTTGGCGGAGCAGCACGCGCAGAGCTGGGGGTCGGGTCGGGCGTCCCGCACCCAGGGAGGGCGCTGGGCAGCGGGGCAGGCGCAGCGGGACCGGCTCTCCCAGCGCGCGGTACCCGGAGAGCCCCGGGGCAGAGGTGCTCAGGGGCACAGGGCCAGCCCTGCTGCCGCTCCAGCTCGGCATTCCAGGCACCAAAATCGGCTCCTGTGTTCCAGAACAGTGCAAGGGAAAAGGAGCCTGGAAAAACAGCCTGCTGAACGTTGAAATATTTCATTAAATATTGAACATTTCAAAAATTGCTGTCCAAAAAGAAGTCCTGAGGTAAATAGAGAAATACTTGATAACAGAAGCAGCCAGCAATGACCAGGTCTGGCCGTCGGCACCGCTCGGGACTTGGCGCGGGCGGGAGCCGCACCGTGATGCGCTGCGGAACGGGATCCGCGGGCTCAAGGCAGACGCCGGCCGCGCTTCTCCCGCAGCGTCCCCGCAACCGGACCCGGGAGCGTGAAGGGCCGGGGCGTGCACAGGGACGTGCGTGTTGGGATGTGCATTCTGGGGCACCGCTGGCATCGCTGCCCTTCCTGCAGCACTGGGGCTGCTCCACGTTTCGCTCCCCGGGGACGGTTCCTGCTCCCGCTCTGCAGCCTTGCCCGGGAGGTGACAGCGCTCCCGTTTTCATGTCTGTATCTGCTCTCGAAACAGCGATCGATAACCTGCTGAAGTGGCTTTTCTCTCCTGATGGCTCAGAAATGCTATTTCTTTCCTCCCAAAAGATTTTGCAGGTTTGAAAGAATATCATGAAAAGAAACATTCCTCTCTGTCCAGCCCATTAATTCTGCGTGCTCGGGACAGAATTAACCTTGGCAGGCCTTGTGGAGGAGAGAGTAATTCTAACCTTAAAAATCTGCTGATTAAAGCTGGTTTCAGGAATTCGATTTCACTTAATGCGTTGGCTGGGAGCCCAGACCAGCATTAACATAGCCACAGACACACGCGCTCGGCATCTTTTACCTCCCTGACAAAGAGATAAATAAATAAATAAATAAAACTGGCTGGCAAGACCCTCTCCTACCAGTTTTAAGCAAGAATTTACTTTAAAGACTCCTTTAACCAAATAGGCACGTGCTGGGGCTGCCTGTGTGCTGGGGAGGTGCAGGCACTGCAGCTCTGCACGTTTCTGCAGTGTTACTTGATTCCCACCTTGTTGTAAGCGCGGAGCTGATCCCTCTCCTGCGGGAGCAGGGGACAGGAGCATCCCCCTCCCGTGGGAGCAGGGAGCACCCCGTCCCGCGGGAGATGAGGACAGGAGCATCCCCGTCCCATGGGAGCAGGGCACAGGCTGGCGCAGAGCGGGTTCGGGGAGCTGGCGAGCAGCAGCGCGGAACGTGGAGCCGATGGCGCGGGGCCGCGGAGAGCAGCGGCCAACTCCAGCGCCCGGCTCAGGGCGTCCCCCTTGTCGCGGGTCACTGCAGGAGGCAGGACGTGCGGCGCTCCAGTGCGACTTGATATTATCCCATGCTGCTGCCCTTGCCTGTGTTCCCCCAGCATTTGCAGTCGCCTGACTCCCCTTAAAACCCGGTTCAGTCGTGGGTGCTAAACATCCTCAAACGGAGCCTTGAGCGTTTTACAGCTTGATAGTTTCGCTTTTCTCGGTTGCAGCTCAGAAATGCCATGGGTGCTATATATTCTTCATGTTACGAAGGAGATTAATTTTTTACTTTATTTGCCCTCTCATGCCACATGACACATTCCTGCCCCAATGTGTCCTGGAGATGCGTGGTTTGTTCATGCCGTTTCTCCAGTCTTAGGAGCACTGCATGGAGCGCCGGCACGGCAGGAGCGTGCCGGGGAACGGGGCGGGTTCCCACGGGAAGCAGCACGGACGGCTCACGACGGGCAAGGGCGCTTTGGCTGTTCGTTTTCCAGGCTGGCACCCCGAGTAAACCCAGATGTCCTGCAGCGTCAAAACACACTTTGTCCTGGAGGGCTTCATTCATTAGTGCTGGAAATCCTGCAAAACAGCGAGGCCAACAGTTCTGAGATACTCCTGTTTATATCCTAAACGGGGGTTTGTGCCTTTTGACCACCAAATTCTTCTGGTCATCGTTGCCGTTGCCGCTCTGGTTGTCTGTACAGAGCCCCTAAAATCCGTGGAGGTCCCTGCTGCTGCAGAGGGCCAGGCCAAGGCAGGGACATTTCTCACACGAAACAGAGTTTAAAGCCCCCCTGTTGGTTCTTTAACATGCAGCGATGCCCAGTGCCCGTCTCCTAAAACAGCGTGACCTGATGCTCTGTTCCTGCAGCAGGGTCGGGGCCGTGGGCCGACTCAGGGAATGCCGGAGAGCGACAGCGCTCTGCTCTGCTCTGCTCTGCTCTGCCTTGAGCTAACTGTTGTCAGGACCCTGTTTGAATTCTCTGACTCTTGTCTCTCTTTTGCCCGCAGTGTCTGTACGGCTGCTACGTCCACTCCTCCATCATCCCCACGTTTCACAGAAGGTGCTACTGGCTTCTCCAGGTAAGGAGCCGCGAACCCCCTTCTCCTCGTGGTGCGGTCGGAGCGAGCCGCGCGCCTGCCGTCCCGGGAGCAGCGGGCCGGCTCCCCCGGCTCCCTCGGCTCCCCCGGCTCCGCGGCGCTTTGTCCAAACACGGGTTTTCTGGAGATGATGTGTGTCCGTTCAGGGCCATGTTTTTAGGGAAAGAAGGGCTGTGTTTCTGCTTGAAACCTTCCAGCGCCAGGTGCAGAGCTCCCTTCTGCGCGCGGAGCTCCAGCAGCAGCTTCTGCTGTGATGATGTCTCCTCTTGCTCGTGTGGGTGCGAAACGGCCCTTGGGAATTGGCAGAATTTTCCTGTGTTCTGCAGTTTAGGCTACCGGCCTGCGTTAGGCCACAGGCCATGGTTGGTGCTTGTTCTGGTGTGAACTCTGCCTGGGATGGGCATTTGCTCGACCAAGATCTAAATGTGGGTTTGCTGAGCTGTTGGTATGGACAAGTTATTGTTGCTTACAAATGCTAAACGCCTGCAAACATTTTGCTACCCTTTCTCGGGAAGCAGTATTTGAAAAATACTGTAATAACATTACTGTTTTAAAAACTAACCCCCCAGTCCCACCCTAGTCCTGAAAACAAATGGGTTCTGTCTCAAGAAGTAAAAGGAAAATTTCTCCTCCCGGTTGAACAATCAAACTTCCATATAAAAGGAAAGGCCGGAGCCCCTGGCGCTCGTGGCCTGCGTGTGCAGCGAGCGCCTGGGAGAGGGGGTGCTCGAGGCAAACCGAGGGAGCGGGAGGGTGGCGGTTCAGAGCTCCGGCCTGAAGAAACCTCTGCGCTCGGAGTCGGCTTGGCCCGGGGCGGCCGGCAGCTGTTCGCTTCATTATTTAGCTGCTGTCTCTGCGGGTGCCCGTGGCGGCTGATGTGGCGTGAGGATCCACACGGGGCTCTGAATTGGCCCTGCGCAGCTGGCAGCGCTCCGGGTGCCTCCCGGCTGCCCTGGCGGCTCCGCACGGACAGGACGGGGCTACGGCCGCACGGCGGCTGCTTCCTCCCTGCTCCGGCAGATCCCGCCTGGAAGCAGCATTTGAGGCTGGGGATGGCAGAGACGTTCTCTGTCTCCGGAGTCCCTCCGAGCCCTGGGAAGCACCAGATGATTTTGCAGGTTCTGGGAGCGGTGCTGGCTCTTGCTGTGACCACTGGCAACCTTATGTGCGACCTGCTGTGTTGCAGAACCAAAGGATCTTCTGAACAGCCTCTTTGACACTGTGTGTGTGTGCATGTGTGCACGGGGGCTCACACATTGACTTTTAGACCATCTTCTTCACCCTGATAATTGATTGGGATCGAGAGGAGCGACTTGAGTGCCCTTCTTAAAAGCCTGTTTATAAAGAGCGATGCAGGGCACCTCGTGGTGAGCGTAGCCTCCCTCGTTCAGGAACAAGGACATGCCGGGCCTTGGCCGTGTGAGGGATGTGAGTCTGATTCACGAAAGCATCTCACAGACGTACACGGATACCCTTCAATCACGCTCTCAAGGTTATGCAATGGCGGGCAAGGTTGGTCAGGACCAAATGATTCTCTCCTAGTCCCTGCACACCGCTTCTGTTCAACTCTGTGATGAATTTAGGGCCAAAACAACTAGAACGTAGAGCTGGGAGGCACACGGGAGGCTTTGGTAAGTTGTGCTCTTGGTGCAGGTGCCTCACAGGGAGCACAGGCAGGCAGTGTGCGTGTCCAGGGTTTGTGTGCCCGCAGCTGCTTTTCTCCTTTTGGGTTTTTAGCAAATAGAGTGTGTCACCTTTTCAAGCCCGAAGCTCTAGGGTTAAGAGTTTAACCCTGCACGTAGGCATATGGATGGGGCTGGTTTGTAGGGCTAGGGGGTGCGCCAAGGTCTGTGCCGGCATCAGGGGACGTGGGCGCTTGTCCCTCGCAGAGGCAGAGGCAGAGGGGCCCATCGCCCCAAGGCACCAGCCACAGGTGTCTGCACTTGAGACACTGCCCTCCCTCTCTGAGGGCAGTTAGCACCTTCCGAGGGGAGGCAGCAGTGACGGCCCAGGTGGCAGCCCCTGCTCGGGTGCTGCAGGCTCTTTGCAGGATGCAGTCCTGCCTCCCGGGTTGCCAGCGCGCAGCAAGTCCGAGTGTCGCTGCCTTGCCAAACGGAGAGCGGCATTTTCCTGCCTCTTTTCACTTGCTCTTGGATAGTGCTCAGGCCTGCATTGGGGGAAGCTGGTGATGACCGTGGGACCCCTTCAGCCGGAGTGCTTTATTTTGTTGCGAGGTTCGCTAGCACCCTGCCAGTTTTACCGTTGCAATGAGCTGGCGCCGCGGCGCGGTGAGGAATGGGTGTCGGGTCAATCCCTCTGCAGGCCTGAACATGGCAGGCGGGAAGCTGATCCTAGAGCAGAGTCCCCGTTCTGACTGCCTGGGAGGGCACAAACAGGCCAAGGAAGAGCGGGGATTGTGCCGGGGCTGCCGGCACCGCAGAGCTGCTGCTGCTGCTGGGAGAAGCCCCGGGCCGGTTCCCTGCAGGTGCCCGTGGCTCGGACTGACGGGGCCGGCTCCCTTTCTGGGCTGTGGGTTCGGTAAATCTAGGAGGGAGGAAGACGTGTGATTTATTGGGCTGGATTTCTGCCTGGCAGCGGAGAGCAGTGCTGCGTTCGACCTGGGTGATAAACGCGTGGGAGCGTCGCAGGCGTTTGTGAGAAAACAAATTGCTTTTTTGTCACGGAGGTGTCTGGAGTTTCTGCAGCCCAAGTGCCGTGGCTACCTCTCTACTTAAAATCTTGTTGATATGGTGCAATGAAAAAGCATTTCCAGCTCCCCTTTAACCGCAAAGGACACAGGAAATTGAACTGTGCGTGGTCAGGGACACGTGGTCTCTTGTAAGATACTTGTGCATGGGTCTCCCACCCCTTCTTCTTTCGTGTTCATTCCATATATTGCACTTTTGCTCCAAAATACTGTGTCGATCCCCAGGCTTGGGCTTTTCTTTCTTTCTTTCTTTTTCCTCCGCCTGCTGTTGTAGGGGCGGTTGAGAAACTGCTCTCACTTTCCCAAGGGGGAATGGATGGGGCTCGGCTGCCGCTGCCCTTCCACCCTTGGTGCTCCTGTTCTCGTGTCACCCTGATGATGTGCGGAAAGATCAAGCTCGAGGCGGGTGGGAAGAGGCCTGGCTGCTTGCACGGACGGTGCTCGCACCTTGAGGAGGGTTGGACCCGCGGATGGGTCCTCAGAAGCCCTGCGGAGGCTCCTGGTTATCCTCCTGCACCTGAAACTTGCCGTGTCCATGACTGGCCGTTCCCTAGAGGAGCAAGGAGGGTCCCTGGGGGTGGGAGGTGCAGATGAGCCTCACACCCGGCTGGTGTCCCCCGTGCCCAGCTCCAAACCCTCCCTCGTCCTTCCCCCCGGGGTGCAAGGAAGGGTGAAGGCCGGGGGAGCAGCCCCCGCAGCGCCGGCGCCTGCACCCGTCTGAGCAGTGCAGAGCAGAGCGTGGCGGGGATTGACGTGCTGCTGTTGTGAGAAAGGCTTTTCCTGGCCCAAATCTGTAGCCGTTGGGACTGAACTTGCGCCTGACACTGGGCCCTGCACTTTAAGTCTGGCACCTTCAGCACAGATGCGTTTCGACACCTGCAGGATGCATAAAATGGGACTGCAGTGAAATGCAGCAATAACCCTCTCCTGATGCTCCTGCAACAGGGAGACAGAGAGGATTACAAATGAGCCGGTTTCTAGAAGACTAGAAACGTTTTAGCAGGAGCCCTTTATCTTTTGTAATGTTTTTATAAATTATTTATTAATACCTCTGCTGCATTTTTCTTAGAAATTGAATAGAGAAGCAAAATGTATAGCAGGCAGATTATATTCTCCAAGAAAGACGCCGGCGATTAAAAAACAATTTCCAACCATTTCAAAGGTATAACTTCATTTCGGATGAGCGGTCTGCTATTTTTGTATCACTCTCCACCATTTTAAGGAAAATCCAGGATTCATTCCCTAGATATATGGGAGGTCTGGCGTTAATGCAAGCAAACTAAAAAGCAGTCACAGAGCCTTAGTTGTGGCTTAAATAATCTGTTGTCGTTTATAGGAGAGATGCGTTTCCCGACTGCTGCGGGACGTGCGCTGGCTGCTAATGCAGGGACAGGAGTCGCCGCAGGGGCCCATAAAAGGGCCCCGAGCGCGGCCGGCACCTGCGGAAACGGGACGCGGGTTCCGTGCCCCCGGCGCTCTGCCCGCGCAGCCGGACACCAGATCTGGCCACGGGCTCCAAGGCGCTTGGCGCTATTCTCTATGTGCCGAGGATTAGGCTTTGGTGACACTTAAATTGAATTCTAATGCTATTTTGAAAACTGTAATATGCTGAGTTTACTTCACCTCAGGTTTGAGTTAATGGTTTATTAAATTATGCCCCTCGCAGCGGCAGAGCTGCTGGTGAGGATGTGTAGACAGAGTGTGTGAGCCCAGCCGCGCTGCTGATCTCGTCCCCGCTCCTCGGTCCGTTATTAGGGCTGCAGGTGTCCGTGAACGCATTGAACTGTCACCTGGAGTCTCACCCTGGCTGGAAGAAATAATCTGGGATTGGGTTGGGAGCCGCAGCGAGTCCATGCAGGTCCTGCATCCTCCGTGTCCCCAGCGCCGCCGGCCCGTCGGGGTTCTTGCTGCATCCCCCCGTGACGCCTCACAAGCACAAATCCTATACACCCAAATCGAATATTTTCAATTCCTCGGTGAATATTTTATGCTAGCACGTGTGAGTACTGTTGCAAAACCCATTTTTGCCCTCTAAAACACAGTGGAGTGATATGGATGTTGGGCTATTTACTACTCAAATTGTGGCTTAATGATAACTAAGGCAATAGGCCAAGCAATGGCCAAATTAAGGGGGGAAATCTTGCAATTCTTACTGGAAAATGAGTCAGAAGCTGCCAGAGCACTTTGCCAAGGAGGTGTTTATAGGAGGAAGAAGAGTTTTCTTCACTTGCTCTCAAGGGATTGCACGGACAAGTTTTTACTAGCATCAGGGCAGGTAAGGAAGTTATCGCATCGCTTATTCTTACCTCCATTTTCAGTGTTTCCTCCAGCTCAAGCTTCTCCTTGTTGCCCAGCTCCTCTCGGCTAAGCAGTCCCGTGTGTTCCTCGGCGCTCAGTTCCGTGCGGGGCCGGAGCGGGGCCGCAGCTGGAGCGGGGCCGCGGGCGCCGCAGTCCCCTCTCCGCAGCCCGGGGGCCGGTGGGTGCTGCAGCGCCTGGGGATCAGGACAGCGTCGCTGTCCTGGAATGTCCCGCTGGCTGATGAGCCTCAAGATCAGAACTGGGCACTTATGTTTTAGTGGAAAAAAAAACAAACTGACTTTGCCTTCCAACCTAGCTAGGTCTTGCTATATTGTATTTTTGTGGCTTAAAAGACACCTTCCAAAATTCTCTTTCCCCCACCCTGATCATACACACCTGTGCAATCCCCGCTGTTTTTTTTGTTTGTTTTCTTGAGGTTAGTTTGTCTTTATTGGTAAGCAGAAGGTCTAACACAGATTTTACTTCCTCACTAGATGCGAGATGCTTTTATAAGCAGTTATAATTTCAGTTTAGAGATCTGGGGTTGGTATGGGCACCATCCCCACGATGCCGGGGGAGCTGCGGCTGCAGCGGGTCTGGCTTTCGGCCGCGCTGTCCCCGGTGCGGAGCTGCCCCCGACGCGGGCACCGCTCCTGCACGGGGCAGGGTGAGGGGCAGNAGGTCTAACACAGATTTTACTTCCTCACTAGATGCGAGATGCTTTTATAAGGAGTTATAATTTCAGTTTAGAGATCTGGGGTTGGTATGGGCACCATCCCCACGATGCCGGGGGCGGTGGGAGCTGCAGCTGCAGCGTGTTCGGCCGCGCTGTCCCCGGTGCGGAGCTGCCCCCGACGCGCTGCTCGTGCGCGGGGCAGGGCGAGGGGCAGCCTGGCTGGGGGCGGCTGGGGGCGGCTCTGGCCCCTTCTCTCGGAGCGAGGGCAGTACGTGAAATTTACACCCCTCTCGTCCGGCGCTGACTGGTTTTAGTGCACGGATGCTCAGTAGAAAATGTATTCAATAAAAATTTGATGGGGAGCTGTAGCTCAGCAGGGTCTTTTTTAAGAAACCCAACGCTGGAATATTTATTCTGGAGCTCGCTTTGGTTTTAGTGCCTGTTCCTCCTGTGGGCGCCCCGGCAGCCTGCGAACCGCTTGCGAGGGCTGAGTCCTGCGCCCGTCTGCGCCCCTGGCAGCGCCGCGGAGCAGCGGGAGCTGCGGCCAGGGCCGTCCCGTGGGGCGGCGGGGCCCTCTCAGCCCCGCTCTGCTCAGTGCATGCAAATGCGGGGGAACGTCCCAAGAGGCGCGGAAGGCCTCGCTCAACGTAAATCCCAGGGCTGGGATGGGTGCTCAGTCTTTCAGGCTGCTGAGAAGATTTCTGACGAGCTTCTGGCCTTGCGCATGGCAGGAAAACGGAGCGTGCACGGTGAGACGGAGCCAGCCGTGAGCCACCGCGCTCCGGC
>VWPW01032825.1:0-45255 GCA_013389825.1 Crypturellus undulatus | reverse complement strand
AAAAAAAAAAAAAAAACATGCACAAAACTACTTACCAACTACTTAGGGCTTTTCATTTTTGGAGACACAACATTCCCAAAATTCAAAGAGAAAATTAAAAAATATCATGCTTATGTGCACTATGATGATTAAACTGGATGCATTAAAGGGAGCACAAGCACAAAGCTAACAAAAATCTTGACCATTATTGTTAATCTGATCAGTGACTAAAATAATGCAGATAGTGGGGGTACAGCGTCAGCCCCGCACTGAGGGCAGCTCTGTGCTGACTGAGGCAAGGCGAGAGGCAGGAGCGGCTCCGTGCAGCCAGCTCAGCTGCTGCCACCGCGGCAGGACAAGCCCTGAGGACACAGAGCTCTACTCAGCAGCTTGGGTCCTATGGTGCTTTCTTGAAGAACACATCATATCTGAGCACTGTGCCGGTGTGCACTCCATTGACATAAGAACAGATGAGAAAAAGGTACTAGAGGAGGCACCTCTGGCCTGCCTCTACTGCCCACACTCACAGTCTTCCTCGCTGCCACCACCACCACTTTTAATGTGGCTGCGCGATGAACCAGAGGAAGGAATGAAACTAGGCTGAAAACAGCTTTTATTTTTGGCCAGGTCAGCTTTTTGGTTTGACTGTGTTCCTCACCTGTTCCACCACGCAGGCACACAGATGGTTACACCAGCGCCTGAGGAAGAGGGGCCAGAATCGCCTCTTTGAGCCGAGCTCTGAGGTGGTCACTGTGTGTGAATCCGTGCAAGGAAGGCACAACTGAACAAAATACATGGACTTCTACTGGACAACATGGACTTCTACTGAAATATCACCTAAAGAGCAGCTGCTCTAGTGAAAAGAGAACCACAGGACTTACTGTGTACAGATTTTCCTAATTAAATATATATATGCTATTAAATATCACCATTATTTCTGCATAAACGTATTTTCTTTTCAAAAAAAAGAAAAAACCTTCACTAACTACATGCCTTTTATGTAAAAGGCAGTACAATAGCCGCAGAACAAAGATAACAAAAATGTGTTATTTCCTATGCAAATATGATTTTTCCCCATTTATTTAAGATGAGTTTCTTTCTTATCTTCCTAATGCATCACTCCATACACACAAAAAGAAGTTTTAAAAAAGCCATCAACTTTATAAACCTGAATTGGAAATCAATTATGTTATACTCAAAGGTAGAAATAAATTCTATAGGTTTAAAATAGCAATTTACTCATACAACACTAGAGAAGGAATCTAATTTCTATTTATCGAGGAGTTTCATGAACTGCCAAAGTAACAATCTGTTCCCATAGTTCAAGTCATAAGATCAATTTCCACCTAATGAGAAAACATCATCTATTGTCTTCAACCCTAATCTTTTCCTTAGGGATCACAGGGGAAAAAGTATGAGTATTGATGTACTGAATCCAAATTTTCATACAATCTAACTCATGTATTCAAATAAAGTATCTGTTGCTATTATGTATTCTATATTTGTTTGTCATCTGAGCATTTCAGTCAGAAATTATTAGCTTAACATAATCTTTCAACTATTACAAACACAAATCCATATTACTGTTCTAAGCTTGCCAATAAAGTCTTCACGCGATGAAGAATTTTAGGTAGTGAAAAATTTTTGAGAAGAGATAATGCATCTGAAAACACTTTCATTAATTTTTATTGCTGTAACTTTTATGAAGTAGTAAATCATCTTTCTCATAAGTGGTAAGGTGGTAACCTTATAAGAATAAAATGCTGCATGGTACATAAAAAATTAAGAAAGACTCTCTTTCAAGACTTATGGATTTCCAGCATTCTGATAGTGGGTCTATTCATACACTGCCAGGAGACCTTTGCAATATCCAAATAGGATGTAAATATTTCCCTCCTGCAAACAAGCTTGCTCTGAGGAGGCTTAATGACAGCCAGGGAGGTACCCACTAATGNATATCCAAATAGGATGTAAATATTTCCCTCCGTCCTGCAAACAAGCTTGCTCTGAGGAGGCTTAATAATGGGCAGGGAGACCCAAACAGGTATCCACTAATGCCTGTAGCAAGCAGGGACAGGAGTCAGCTTCCTCCATGGAAGAAATATACCGAAATTCTAAAAAATTACATCATCTGGTGTGCGTTAAGTGCCAGCTGGTCACAATTACTCAATCCCATTTCCTTCCTCGTGCACAGAGCGGATCATTCAAGGCTGACCTGGCCTTGGCAAAGCTGCACGGCAAGTCTGGGCATGTCAAAGCCAAAAGGGCTGCCCTGCCTGCCCTGGGGTGGCCTCTGGCCACCACCCTTTTGCTCTGTTTAATTCTGAGATTCAAACTGAAGAGCAACCTGGACAGTAGATAAGAATATCGCTTGGGTTTCCCAAGAGGAACATGGGCAGTTTCCAGGTTCCTTACTAGTGGGATATGAAGCTCTGATATTTTTGCTACTTTTATAGAACTTCACAGTTCTGATAGTTTAAAGCCTCCCTCTGATTTTCCAACTAAATATATTGATGACCAGTTTACCCCAATTGTTCTTTTACTGCTTCTAATATCCTTTTAGGTAGCTCATCTTTAAGTACATACATTCAACAAATACTTAAAAATAGTAGTCATCTCTCTCACAACCTTCATTTCACCAGCTTAAGAAAGCCACGTCCTGCTAACATCTTCCATATATCATCCAAATAATTCTCTTCTATGCCTGTTTCCTTTTGGATCCATAAAAATGCAGTAATAAAAATTAAGTTCACTACTTCTATTTTCCTGGATTTAACTGTAGATACTGTGACCAATCATCCTACTAGGGCTTTTGACATTCTACATTTTATAGTTCATAGATTATGTGAAATGGAAAATATGGACGAGCTCATATTCTAATTAATACATAAGCAAATCTTCTCAAAGTCACCTTTCACAATTCAATATTCTTTATCCATAAATGTATGATTTTCAATTCGTACTAATGAATCCTAGACACGTTACCCTAACCTTCATTTGATTTTTGGTAGGATATTCTGATCCTGGTTTATATTGGAAAGAATACCCACTTTTTTCACTAGATTTCATTAACACAGTCTTGTATATAGATTATAAAAATTCTGTAATATAAAATTCAGTCAAGATCAGTCTTATATCTTCCCATCTTAAGAGTTACTTACTGAGCACTCCCACTAACACTTCACAATTAACCAGATGTTCCCCCTTACTCTTCCTTTATTTATGCCCAGATTTCTGCAGTTCTGCTAACTTCCTATCTTCAAAGAGAGGTTCAGATAAAATACATCACATTTTCCTGAGCTTTCTCCCAAAATATGAACTGTGCTGATAAATCCTCATCATCTTTTTCTCTACTATTCAATTACACCATGTGTTTAATTATTTCTCTCTTCCAGTTACAGTCTAGAGCATTACATTGTGCTGAAATCAAGCTAATGAGTGTTGAGATGCCCGAATCATTTTTTAACTACCCGAATCTCTCTTCCTCCATTTTTTGTAGTGAATTAGCTAAATTTAGCAGCCTCCCTTATCAGAGAGATTAGCACTACTTATCTCCTCCTTATCCAGAATATAGTGCTGTATTTGCTCCTTAGTAGAGGTAAGGGTTTGCATACTCTACCTTGCCACATTTATATATGTACAATTTATACACACTCTTTAAACTCCCAAACAGTAAGAACTTTCCTTCCTAAACCTCACCCTAAATGCATAAGCTCAGCATTATTTACCGCTTTATGGGTCATTTGCTTTCTACTCAGTATTCGTCTTTTCATGTGGCTTCACATGGCTTTCATCAGCCTGACATCCTCCCATTTAGCCTGCAGTCCTCACTCTTCAGTGAGATGGATTGTGCAATATTAATATAACTTCTTAAAATATGATTATTGATCTGGGTGATTTATATCTCCCTAAAATGAAACTGTCTTCCTTCTTTTCATAGTAAATCTTCATGTCACCTGAAAATTTTATCACTAATTTATGTGTTAATCAAGATATTTCATAAAAATACTAGTTAACACTGGACAAAAGCTGGTCACTGAAACTAATAAATAGTTTATTGCATATTTCCCATGTAGCTGTACGTTGAGATTTTTTAGTGAAAGAGTTCTTAATCAATTTAATGTATTTAACGTGTGATTTAATGTGTAATTCCCTCCATGTAGTATGAAGTCACACTCCTTGAAGGAAACAAAGAATATTTCCACCAAGATCCGTAAACTTAAATATATATGTGGACACAGATATACATACACACACCACCTTGATAACAGTAACATTTTCATCTTTTGTGAAGATGGTGCACTTAACCTCTGATATGTGTAAAAATACGGCCATAAATGATTTCTAAGCCTAACCATTTAACTGGGAGTTTGTACAGCTCTAATCTCTTTGTTTCATAAAGTGTATCACATATAATAAGCTAGATACTAATATTGATCTACTACTCAAAACCATTATTGAATTCCAAATAATACCCTGTTCTCTTTCCTCAGGATACTTGGTGAAAGATTTTCTTTAACTGAGTTGTTCCTTCCCAGCATCCACAAGATGTCGCCATTGGAAAAATATTTGAAAGTACAAAAAAATGCACTTTGTGTGCTCTGAATCAGTTATATTAATATTTTAACATAGACAGTCCACTTTAAAAAAAAAAAAGGGGGGAGGCAGAGGAAACACACACACAAAACTCTTTGGAAAAAGTAGAATTAAAGACAATAGCTTAGAAGCTGTGAAGAAAGAGCATTTAGATTTAAAATAATAACAACACACTGTTGCAAGCAGTTTCCCACAGGACTTCTAGAAAGTCTGAAAGCTTTCTGGATTTGTGGGGTTTTTGTGGCTTTGGTTGTTTTGTTTTTCGAAGAACTATGCATACAAACTAGCTCATCTAGCATAAAATAAAGAATAAATTAACTGAAGATTATGTGGATTTGGGGGGAAAAAAGGAAATAATTGATCATATTCTCTCTCTCTCTCTAAAATCCTATTTATTATAGGAAAGAATAGGAAGTTACTAGGTACAGAAATGTCAGATCAAAAGAAGACATTAACAGTGAAAAAGAATTTTTTTCCAGCTTAGAAGTTCTACTGAAGACTATAGCAAAGGCTTATCTAAAAAATCATTCACGTGACTTGAGGTTTTTTTCTAGTTTTACTTGCAATAATCCTCAATGGCACACAATCAATGACCAAACAAATAGGCGATATCCTTACTGCAAGCTCAATTCACAACTTCACTCTAGAGATTGACCTAGGAAGGTTCGCTGTTGCTGTTGTTGTTTTTGAAGGTACTATGAACATGAGATGTTTATAAGGACTGAGCAGGGAGCCTGCCAATACACTGTTTCCTTCCAGTGACCCTATTACTAAGCCATTTCACCCACTCTGTTTCCATGGGTGGACTAACTGCTGTTTCAGGAGCAACTTTATTCATTGTTAATAAGAGAAATGTATTAAATTCACATTCTTTGGTAAAACAGGTCTGGCAGCTAATATAAGTAAAGAAGAAATTCCTTTGACACTTAAAATTACATAGCAATAAAAGGAGGGAGAAAGGAATGGGAAGAGGGCATATCAGCTAAGTAATATAGAGAAAAATATTTCTTGAAATGGCAATTTCAATGAGTAGTTAGCTAATCCCATCAGGACTTTTTTTTTTTTTAAGAGTGGCAAAAAATTTAAGAAGTTATAAGCATCTAGTGCAATTTTAAGTGGGGTAAACTATTCAGGACCTCAATAATATACCTTTAATAAGGAACCATTATGTATGGTATGGGTACAAAAGTTACTGGGAGTATAATTAACTACAGCAGTGTAACCATTCCTACAGCACAGCACTTTCATTATCCCACAGTATTGTGCACATACCCACGCCTGTATCTGCATAATAGCAGACAGCTGACCTTCCTCTTTCACCGAGGGGCTAATCACAGACAACAAAATAACCAAGCCAGACAGTGGGCATTTCTCACTGAAGCGCCAGTAAGTGCTGATTTGTCATTAAGGATCAAATCATCTAGAAATTAAAATAATAAAACAGAAAGAGCTTAGTCTTTGGAAGTGCTTGGTATACCTTTAATTTTGGGGCAATTATTGCCATCACACTTCAAATTAATGACACAAAAATCATGTCCTCCACAAAACCATTAGACCTGATAGTTCTACAGTACCTGCAAATGGAATGCAAAGCTATTAGATCTTTGATTAAACGATGCATGTCGGGGTCCACATGAAAATGTGCTTCTGCAAGCATCTTTCTTCACTGTTGTTTACTTTTTACAGACATTAATTTAAAAATAAAAAAAATATTGTGATTCAACAAAATACAATAATAACAAGTCCTTACCTTGCCAGCTATCATTGCAAACACACAGCTTCTCGCCTGTCAAATCACAGTATCCATGATCTGGGCTACCACAGTTCGCTTTACAATATGGAATATCACAGGCTTCTCCCTTCCAGTATTTGTCACACTCACAGTATACCCGGCTTGGAGCAGACATACTGGTTGTACACTTCCCGTGTTCCGAGCAGTTATTAGGACAAGAATTAATTCTGCAAAAATACACATAAAAGAAGGTAAATAACAAACTAAGAATTGATGAGTGTTTTATCTGACATTATTCCAACAGTAGTTGCCGGATAAAGCTCCTTTTTCTGAAAATTTTCTAAAATGCTATTAAAATTAACGTTCAGTGAGCACTGTAGAGCTGAAAAGGAGCTCAGCCAGGCTGAGCTGCAGTCAGTATAGCAAATATCCGCTTCACAAGAACTATTGAGAGTAAGCTGAGGTACAGGCAAGATTTCAGGTGATATCTCAATCTAATTTTCTCAGAATTCTTGTGTAAATAGTCTCTAATCAGTCCTTTCAAATGCTTATCCCTATGTACATTTACTATGGAAGCAACTTCAAGCAATAGCTCTCATGAATACCACTTATTCACACAGAGGAAGATCTTGGAAACTCAAGTGAATAAAAGGTGCTTTTCCAAAAGAAGACCATTAATGGGCTTCCAAAGTAACTTGAAAGTGTGAATGAGGATCCAAGTGGCAACTCCTAAGAGCAAAGCTCTGTACACAGGCGGTTGCCTGACTTGCCAACTACTGCACAGTTCACAGCCAGTCACACAGCGAGCAAACCTCTGTGTTAAGATTTCCAGGCTCTTCAATCTCCATTGGAGACATACACAGGGGATAAGGGTTTTTTCTGAGTGGCTTTGACCACTAACCTCTGGCATCCAGGGAGAACAAACACAGACGGGGAAAGTAGACAAGATAGCAGACATCCTGTAACTAAATAAAGATGCCACTGACTCCTCAGAACGCTTAGCAACAGGGCCACCTTACCCTTGCCTCCTTCACTAGAGTCAGAGATGCTAAAAGAGGAAAGATTAGGCAGGGAGAAAAAGTAGGTGACTGTTAGGGGATTTAGCATCACTGTGATCCACACTACAGAACTCAGAGCTCAGAAAATGGGCTCTGCAAAATGATGTAGTCTGGCCCCAGAAGTACCATGAGCCCAAGAGATTCCACAAATGGAATGGGGATGTCAGGAAGTAAATGCTTGCAGAAATCCAAAGAGGATTTGAGATACTTTCTGGTGATTTACAGGTAAGGATTTGTTTGAAACTGAGAATAAACTGTTACTAAAATCCCCTGGCACAGGGGGATAACACGAACCCCTGCCTGTAGACATAAGCACCTGACACTAGTAAACCTTCCATGCTCTTATGGAAGGAAGAGCTGAAAGATCAGGATGGGAATGATTTAAGACTGGCCTTTGGCCCAGTGTGTTTCTAGTAGGACAGATAGTTTGGAAATGTTTTCCCAAGATTCACCTCAGAAGATTGTTTCTGTTACACTAACAAAAGAAGAGAAATTCTCTCCTGAAGTGGAAATGTCCTGAGGATCAAGGTGGGGTTGCCTGGTATACGCTTGGCATTAGAGTGATCATTGGCCTTAACCACTGTTCACCGCAGCTGAGCATCATTGCTTGGGATATCTCAATGTGCTCTGTATGGAAGGCAAATACTCATTTCTTTCCAGGAATAGAGATCCCATCTTAAGACTGGACATTCTCCCTTTCCAACATAACAATATTTTCTTTTCCTTTTTTAATGATTCAAACAGAAACAGGTAAATGGATTCAGTGAAATTGGAACACAAGGCTTTCCTCAGAGAGATCTGGAATAACTGCTGGTCTCTGCAACTAGCATGGTATTTAGTCACAGATGCAGCACTTCTGCCTTCCCTAAAATAAAGGGATCATGAGAGGATGAAGAGAAAAAATAAGTCCAAAGAAGTGTTTGACAGCTGCTTTCAAATAAAGAAAAAAAGGAAGGTAACAGAAGCAGAGTTCAATAGAGTGATAGACAAGACTTACTGTAGCCGTAACAAGCAAGCACAGGAAGAGTTACTATTAGCTCATTAAAAACAGTTTTTCAAGTATTTACTACAACATTAGAAATGGAAAAATGGAGAAAACCTGTTTTCATAAGTTATATGTCCCTACATATGTAAGGGATTAAAAATTGGCAGGTTTTCCCTGTTATTTTAAATCTTCCAAAACAATAATAAAATTACACAGAGCATACACCACATTACTGAGTAATAAAAGAATGTAGAACACACGCTCACTCATTCTTTAAGAATGCTATGTCATATTGCCATTCCCACCCAAGAAAAACAAAAAAGTGCAATAAAAGCTTCAGGAATAACTGAAGAACGTATCTAACTATGGTAGAGGTAAGTTTGTTAGCTGCTTGCACGTTACTGATGTCAAGTAAAAAGAAATAATAGAGTATTTTGGTGATGGAAATGCACCATACATGTTGAAAGAACACAGAAATACCCACTCCGTCGGGCTGCCACTTGAAACACCACATATTTAGAGAGGATTCCCAAACTCTGATTAGCTATTTATCACCTGGTAGAAGGATGGAAAACTGCTGAAAATTACAGAAGGAATTTTAATAGAAAAATATCTAATGAATAAAGCTATGATCAGAAAAGCAAATAGGAATTTTAAATTAATATAGAACATGATATAAAATATGCAATGCCACATATGAAGTATAGTGCTGGCTACCACATCCCAAAAATTACTATTTCAGAATCTGTTTTTTTTTTGGGAATCTCAGATTCAAAAAATGCAATACGAAAATCCATAATCATGGACAAAAGGAGAAAGCAAGAGGACCACGCAATTCTCTCTTGAACCAAAGCACCTACTGTGATGAGACACTTAGGAAGTGATTTGGCACATCATGTGAGTGAGACAGAAGTTGGAATCCACAGATGGAATGTAAAAGGAGGAGGCCCAAGTCTGCTTGATGCATCTCCAGGGCTGCTGACACAAAAACAGGTCGGAAGAAAGCAAGCGTAGTTACTCCAGATTAAAGTTTGCCATCAAAGAAACTAAAAGAACAGTCCAGATAAAAACTGAATGTAGACTAAGGGGAGCAAGAGCGAGGGAAGTGCTTGAAATACAGAAGAGAAGATGGGATACAACCCTTGTTGCTGGTGCAAGAATAAAAGGAGGACTTCGGTGAAATCCATATAGGCACATTCAGCAAGGAAAACCCAGTAGTAGAGCACCCGAGTTAAAGGGAAGGGAGCTGAGATGATGGCAGATCCTACATGACGAATATGTACATTAGACCCATACTGGAAGGGGAAAGCTTCCTAGTCCCACGTGGCAGGGTACATTTATACAATTAGGGTGGAATGACTCAGGAAGAGGGAGAGTCAAAAAAAAGTACTTAATCTTTTTAAAGCAACTATGCCTGAAAGGATTCATTACAAATTCTGAAACCCTAGTTTTAAAAACTTACCATAACTCTTTTGCACTATTAATATTTCATTCAAGTTTGCAATCTTCCTTAGGGAATGTCAGGGTAACAAAGTAACATTTTTTTAAAAATACTTACGAGTAAAAAATGTTAAATCCAGTTAAGTTATAAGCAGCATCACTAAAAAAGTGTAGCAGCGCATAGCCTGATGTGGTAACTACTTCAGGAACTGTTTCATTTCCACGCACTTCAGGGACTATTAGACCACTGGAAAAGAAAATGAGAATAATGGTTTTTTAATTACTCCCGGGAAAAAAAGAAAATTAAGTAGTCATACATTCAGATCATTATACAGAAAACATAATTCAGAAATCTTACTAAGAACTTTCTTTAAAAATAATACATTGTTTATAAAACTTGGCCTACACCTCTGCAAGGGAAGGTGGGGCTTTCCGGGAGGGAACAGTGCAGAAGGGAAAAGGACAGAAATCAGCCAGGAACAAGATTGCACATTACAGCACACTGAAAGTGCATGTGCTGTCAAGGTATTTTTTCAAGTGAATTATTTTAATTCTGGGGAAAAAATCCTCTGGGCTTAGGCAATTAAGTACTTAACTTGCATAATCTTTCAAAATGAATTCTATTCCACGTGATATTTCCACTGTTAGATTTTTTAACTTATTAAAACAATTTCAAACACTGAAAGTATCTCTAACTCATTTCCATGATAACAGGAACTTCCAAAGTAAAATAAAATACTCTTTAAAAAAAAATCAGAAAAGTGTTTTCCATTAAACATTAAACTTAAATAAAAGTTTTTTGGAAAATGGGAAAAGTGTTTTCCATTAAATAAAAGATCTAGTTGGGTAACAATTCTCATAACCTAAAGCTAATACTACAAGCAAAGAACTTCCATATTTTGAGTACATAGCAAATTTGAGCTCACCTCTAGAACTTTAGCATGATGAAGTTGAGTATGACCCACTGAGATTTAGGCACAACACTCAGTCTACCAATTTAAGGATATATGTTCCAAGCTAAAGTTTAACATAAAGGTTAACTCAGATGCCCTTACTAAGTTGCTTCACTCATAAATTTAGAAGTCATTTAGCAGCTATTCTTTATAGCTTACACATAGTGTAGCACCTTTATTGCATGAGTTGCAAAATTGTGATTTTCTCTTATATAGGATAATTTACTGACTTTATTGACCAATGCCCCATTTCACCGACATTAAAACTTAACAGTCAATACTGCAAGTCTATTGGGAAATAAGTTTCACATTTCATATCTATGAGCATTAATTCTCCAGGCTATGTCAGCATTAAGTACTAGACACATAACAGATTTAATGCAGTGATCACATAATGAAAAACTGTAGCGTTACACTATCCAAAAATCCAGCAACTTATTCTAACACAAACTTGCATGAGTGTCCCCTTGATATTAATAAAAGAATGCAAACTATCTAACAAATTAAAGTCTCTGATATCATTCTTTCCCTTCAAACCAAAAATAAGTCTAGACAATGACTGGTAATATATACTCACCTAAATACAGCTATTAAAGGTGCATATATTGAATCTCCATCATATACATACATATGGTCCCAACTACATTCCGTAGCAAAGTGATTAAATCTTAACCTTAGTATTGCATTAGGACTGAAAAAAAATAAGAATACTGGTGTAAAACATTACTTAGCAGAATTATGGGGTCATAACATATAGAATTCAAAATATATTATGACAGTGTAACTTTATTAAAGCACTTAAGCACTAGTAAAACAGATTTAAGTAACAACTCAGGTTGTTACTTAAATACTAAAATATGTATTTTATTTCAAAATACTTTAAAAATGACAATTACCCTCGAAGACCAATAATCCCTACCATTAACAAGGGATTTATTAATTTCCAAGGTTTTATCAGCGTTTAAACCCACAGATTTAGAGACATTAAAATATCCACTTTCAATTTCATATTTATATTAACTTTTACTTTCATTTGTCAGAACTGTCACTTTTGAAGGCTTTATCAAAAAGAAAATAATCACCTCCAAATCTTTATTCTAGCATTGTGCTAGTGGCTGAGAACAAGAAAATAACAACTTAAAAAGTTTAAAATATCATGCAATATTAGTGAGGAAATACAAGAACTCACTTTTTTTATTTTTCCCCTCAACTTCAAAGCCTGAACTACTATTTAAGCATGCAAACACTTCTGAATCCATTTCCAGACGTGCCTTTGTGATTGTTCCATGGCACAGTTCTGCAGCACGGCTGAACACATGATGTGCTAGCAAAGCAAACCCAGATGACTCCCAGTTGGGAGTAATTTAGCAGGCTGCAATCAACAGAGCTCAGGAGGAAAGCAGTAAGCGGGTGCTGTTGAAGGACAGGGCAGCAGCAGCCCTGTCCTTCAACAGCACCCGCTTACTGCTCTCCTGAGGGACACACACAGTAACAGCGTCCGATAGTTGGAACAATTAATTTGCTCGCTCCCAGTTTATCATGTTCTAGGGATTTTCCTCTTGGAAGTGCTTCAGTGCACAAGCAAAGAGCTCTCTACCTTTAGACCTATTTAAGTCAAGTCAGTTCGCCAGGCATCTAGAATAAACACCAACAAACTACCAGATAATTTAAACTACAAACATAAATACTTACTATCCTTCAATTAACCATGTACATTTAGTTTTATATTTATAATTTATTGGTCCATCTGTTAAATATCCAGAAGGTTCTGTTAACCTACAAGAAAAAAAAAAACAAAGTGCTGTAATAAGCCAGAGACATTTCTCTAAGCACAACAGAACAGACACACCATCAGCTTGATAATAGATTCTTTCTAGATTGAAAGAAAATTGGAAGCACAAGGATGAGTTAAGCACAGTTTCATATTTCTTGTCAGGTGTTCCTTCTTTTAAATTTTGTTTCTGCTTATTAAAACTAAAACTTTGATTATTCTGTATCATTGATTTATTTTCCCTCCTCTAATCATCCATCAAATACTGCACATAACTTGTGTATCTCGGTAGCAATGAATACTCTACATAATTTAGATTATCCTTTACACAAAGTGGATCCAAACAAATGCAAAGGGCAGAGGTAGGGGGATCATTGTTTCAGGCACTTTTTGTTTTCGTTTCCTTTGGGTTTCTCTACCATTAATTTACATCTTAGAAAGCAGACCACAACAGCAATAGGGAAGCTTTTCCAGGTGTAGTGAAATAAATGGATACATTGCAAATTTCAATGAGCATATCTGCCAGTCTCTCCCTTTTTTACTCCTGGGCAGTGGTGATGAGATATGGGAAATCAGATTAACAGTGGACAATGCACAAAGTAAATCACATGAACACACATAGCTGTACAAGGTCACATGGACATCCCCACACATCCCAGAATCATCTCGGACAGTGGTCTACAGTTCCACAAAGGAATTCAGGTACACACAGATATTCCCAAAATGTTGCAACACCTTCAGTGACTCAGGTACATTCTCAGCCAGAGGTATTTGGGGTTAATGCTTCTGCCAGGAATTGATGTGAATTCATGTCAACTTGAAGCACCAGAATTTCCTGCAGCCAAAGGTTTCACACTGTAGATGAAGAGATCTCTCACTATTTTTATTCTGAGCCACCTGCTGACAATTTCATGGGACATCCTCATGTCCAATGCTGGAAACGAGGGTGAACACGCTGCTCACTCTCCCTACCCCACCTAAAATTCAAAGATCTCTACTGTTACTCTCCCTTCTGTCCACTGTCCATGTTCCAGCCTGAAAAATTCTAGCTCACTTGGCTCTTTCTTATACGGCCTAATTGGGATCACCCCTGCTGCCTTTAGTCAACTTAGCTTTCTACCTCTCCTGAGATGTAAAGATGCGCACAAAGCATTCCAGCTGCAAGGGAACCACGAATGTGGGGAGTAGCATAATGATCTCTCCACTGAGACCTCCAGCCCCTTCCTAACATTTGATTTGCTCTTTCAGTTGCTGCTAAACTGACTTTTTTTTTTTTTTTTTTTTTTTTTTTAAACAGAACTGGCTGCACTCTTCTCTGTGGTAACAGTTCATGATCCATTACCCTATATGTAAAATCATGACTCTTCCTCTGCAAGCGATAAAACTGCAGATGATATTCGATCATCTATTACTCTAATGGCCTCCTGAAATAGCTAAAGAGCTTCAGCTCGCTACCTTCACTATTCACCCCATTTTCCACATCCTTTATAGATATGCTCAACAGCTCAGGCCTTGGCACACCCCTTTGGTGACCAATCTCTACTGGGAAAAACCACCAGGCTACCATTAAAAATGTTAGAACAATGACTATTTATATAAATACACACTTAGAAAGCTTATTTGTTTCACTGTAGTATGATTCAGAGCACATATCACTGAATAATTAGAATAATTTTCTTATAAACCAGTAGACTAGGTATAAGCTCAGGGGGAATGCTGAGCAAGCTCACCAAACCCCAGATAAAATTTCTTGGAGTCCAGCTCAACTGGCATTCACTATCTGCTATCTTACAGTAGATAGCAGTTGAAAAAAACCCAACACCAACAATCATGTCTATTAGATATTATTAACATTTGAACTTGGATCAAACACTAACTGAACGCTCCTCACAGGCAAGAAGGAATTTGTAAGGAAGGTCCCATTTAAACATTTATTTAATTACTTGTAACCGTTCAAAGGAAGCTAGCTCAGACAGACAGTTGCAGACACACTGCAGGCCCCTCTGTTCCAATTGCTGGTGGTTTGAACAGAGATCCTCCCATTTCTTCAATTCTTTTTCTGAGATTGGTTACAGGCCTGCAATATGGGGAGCTGGCCAGATGATGCCCTTTGAAGTATCTCCTGGGCATAAAACGGGAGAAAAGCAGATACACTGCTGGCACGGCCTGACTGGCATGAGTGACAGCCTGGGAAAAATAAACAAACTTTAATCAGTTGACAGCTGAATGAAAATATCTCTAGGAAAACCTAATATATTGAGCTGATATGAAAGTTGTGATAGGCCACTGAAAAGTACTGGCTCTTAATGAGTGCTGTACAAATGCTGGTGTCCCTAATCAAAAGCAAAGTGATGTAAGATGAGAGACGTGGCTGGTAATTTCCATGCTCCCCTTGCTGCTTTCTGGGGAAAATAAAAAAATCAAATAATAAAACAAATGAACACATGCCCAAATGATGATACTGCAGAAAAGCCGAACCACATTNGTAATTTCCATGCTCCCCTTGCTGCTTTCTGGGGAAAATAAAAAAAATCAAATAATAAAAAAAAAAATGAACACATGCCCAAATGATGCTACTGCAGAAAAGCCAAACCACATTCCTGCCAGATATTCCCATGTGAAACAGGGCCAGACTGCAAAATGCTTTTGCTTTAAGAAAGCAAAAAATACAAGCAGCTTTTAAATTCTACAGTATCAACTTTTGCTGAGAAGTGTTACTTAAAAATATTCTTTCACTTTATATGCAGGAGAAATAAGTCATGGACCTACTGCTTGGGCAGGGATGACCATGATATCAGCCTGCAGTGGGTGACCCAGGCATGCAGGGCTCATACTGAGGTCAAGCAGGGATGGAGGCTTCACACAGCTCCACGCGGATCTGAGCAGGGCCAGATCATGGGCTACTACCTTGAACTCATTCACTTTGTGGGAAAAGGGCTGTACTGCCCAGGATAACTTCAGTAATTCTACTGCTTTCACAGGGTTCTGGGTCTTCTTATGTGGCAAGGCACAGAACATTTATGTTGATGCAATGAGTGCAAAATGCAACTGGCATTCATTTAAATTTGTGACCAGTGTCTTCCTGCTGGCCAGAAAATGCAATGAAGGTGAATTCTAAGGGCTGTTTTTATTAGACCAGTTTTTGGTACTAGTAGATCACTAACAATTTTCCTTTTCATGAGACTGATGATTTTTTGATAAATAATTTCTTTAGGAAGAGTAGATAACCTTTGATGATGCTATTTCACCTCCCAGAAAAAGCATAAACAACAAAAGCATGACACTGCTTTATGATGATGTTTGTGAAAAATGGTAAGTTAAAGAGATTGTGCTATTTAAAATAAAGCAACACCCTTCTGCTTGGCTATGCCTTTAAGTTTCCTGAATTGTATCAAGAAATTTCCTGGGTCTTTTTTCTTTCCAAATCTTACCAAATCCCAAATCCTATCAACAACACATGCATCAGCACTACTTTTAACTAACCCCTTACCAAAAAAAGGAAAGCGCCAAAGATTTGTCCCCCCACCAGATTTACTAGTTGGTAGAGTGGGATTAAAATCCATAAGGAATGACAGGCATGTGCAAAGGAGCTTCTCCCTTGCACACATTCCATAGAACTGAACCACCACAGCCCAGAAAGAAGATGGGATACTGAACAACAGAGGTAATATCTGAAATATCAGTAACAGATTAACCACTCCCCAAGTTGGCTAATGAAAGAGAAACAAAGGGGAATTCTTGTTTTAAGGGAATACTACCACAAGACACATAGACACAATAGTAAATATAATTGATCTAGAATTTAAATTGGTAATTTATTTATATTTACCACTGCAGAGATTTAAAATCAAAAAAAAAAAAAAAAAAAATGAAGCTCAGAATCATATCATATTTACTTTTAAAAGAAAAAAAGAACACAAGCTACATTACTTGCAGAACACTGTCATTAATATACATGTGTGAGAATCTTGGCATGGATGCTTAGTCTTTCATGATTTTCCATTGTAATTTATGCTACACTGTTTTAGAAGACAGTTTGTTTACCAATTCACAGTCAAAAAGTTTCTAAAGAATGAACTGCATCAATAAATTAACACCAAGTATAAATCTATTTTTAATACTATCAACATTTGCAAACGCCAAGTGGAAAAAGACAGATTCAAGCAAACAGATGTAAAGACTCATATATTTTCCTTTATAGTTCAGTAGTTAGTGATGAATTATAATACAGGCATATTAGAAAAGCCAAAGCACACAGCACATCCATAATATTACAAATATTCACCATTGAACAAAATCAAGTTTTGAAGTGAATTATTCATTCTGTGTTACTTGATGTCACGTTTACTGGTGATATCCAGTAAAAAAAAAAAAAAAAAAAAAAAATCTATTCAATCACTTAAGGTATTTTAATAGAGATTAAAAGAATCTGATGGCATTTGAACACCCACACCCATAGAGTTTTGCTTTACCAACTACATCAACATTGCAGTAACTTTGTCTGGATTCTTGAATGACTATCTTTATATGAAAATGTATTTTATGCAATAAAAATTATTATACCATCAGCCAGAATTAAATATAAACTCCCAGGTCAGTGTTATTAAATAGGAACATGTTCTATAGCAGACAGTGACTTTTTAAAATAGTTCCATAACTTTTACCCCATTTTATGCCTTTAACATATTTTATCCATTTTATAAGTATATAATAAAAACACAAAGTCCTAATTCTTACTAGGTCATTGTAGAAATATGAGAGATTTTTATTAGAGATGATAACCTAGTTCTACGATTAAACAGTTCAATATTTTTAGCAGTTACAGATACATTCTCTGTAAGAAAGGCAAAAAAACCTGTTCCCTTAGTCTGTAAAAAAAAAAAAAAATTAAGAAAAAAAAAAAAAAATGCACTTTTAGGCACAAAGCAGCAAATTAAATTTTCAGGAAAAAAAAATTCGCAAAACTTTTTTTTTTTTTTAGCATTATTTTTCCCAAATCTGTACCAATCAAGCAAAGCGCATGTCAAAACCCTGTTCCCGGCCAGCCATCCCTTCTAGCAAACACACAGCCCAGTCTATTTTTGCTTCTTCTGTGCTGTCTTTTATATACGTCAAGAGTACATATCAAACCGGCCAGGCTGTCCTTTAAATCCTTCTTGAAGATCTACTACTTCTTTAGGACATTCAAGTCAAGTAATGATGAGCAGAGATAGAGTGTGAAGAGATATAAAAAAAAAAAAAAAAAAAAGGTTATTTAATGTAATGTGCTGTTTCCTTCCTTCCTTCCCCTTTTGCATTCCTGCTTTTCCATACACCTGCAAGCATCTTGGCACACAGTCTCTATGATCTAGGAAATCGGTGTTTCGGTGTTTACCACTGAAGATGTATGGACCCTTCCATAATATCAAGATGAAGAGCTGCATTACTTCTAATCATTAATACTGTAGTTTCAACAGTCTTGTGACCTTCGGCACTTGCAAAAACTCTTCTACCTGTAACTAAAGAGTCTAGAGGAGTCACCGCACGTGATGGACCAAGTGACTACACGCAACACCACGTAACCAGGCACGTGCATGGTTATTGGCATCTTTCTGAGTTCTCAGCAACAGCAGCACCACTAAGCACAACTTCTCTGCATGAAATAGCAAGCAGAACTTTTGTATTACCATAAAGGACGGATTACTGAAAATAATCAGAGAGAAAGTTGTGATTCTAATGATATATAGAGAAAAAACTTACATGTTTTTATTCCCTTCAGAAATGAATGCATAAAGCATTGATTAGCACTTGACAAAGATTCCTAGGACTTGCAGTTGATTTTACTGTATTTATACACTTATTGTAAAACCTTGTCAGCTATTTTTTCCACAATGTGTATTAAGAACAGACTGCAGTTCAAGTTCTTTAACAACACATCTTTAATACATTAATAAAGCACTTGTCTATGTCAATCATACTCCTATATTTTAGTGTTATATAGTGCTTTCTATTAAAAGGAAAATGTTGTGTGATATTTAGAAACATAAAGGACACTGAGGACAAGAACCTGTGGCGTGCCAGCTAACGGGAAGCAGCCCCACAATTCTTGCCAATAGGCTCAACTTCACCCATTGGCAATGTGACCATTCTTTCTGTAATGGCAATGTATTTTGCTTAATTAAATATTCAATTCCTGCTGTACATTAAACAAAAAAATGCTCCAAAATAGTGGGAAAAATGCAAAAGTAAAATGAGTACACATCAACTTGTTTTCCCACAGAAATATAGTCGGTATTTTTAGAAGCATCAACACCTTTGCTGTGGCACAAAGCAATTTCTTGGGTTTTTTGTTTGTTTGTTTTTTAAATACATTTATCACTGCTGCAGTATCTGTGATTACCCCAAAACATTCATCTAAAGTCTAACTTCAACTGACATTTTGTTTCTTTACTTACTATTTCGGAAAATAGCTGCTACTCTATTGTATTTTTGTTACTGTTATGAAAACTACTGAAAAAATACTGCATAAGAAAGTAGGCCTCTCAAAATACACTACAGAACATCATTTTTAAAGCAAAGTATTTTCACATAAATTTGTTAAAAGCAAACAAGCAAAAATACTGTTCCCTTATTTAGGCTACACAATATAAAGCCATAGAACAGAGACCTTTACAGGTCCTTTAGAATAGGACTTTCACTGTATGCCTGGAGGCATTAAAAAGACTTTCAAAGGAATTAAAAGCAAGTAGAAACAAGCAAATGTGGGCACAATTTCATGAAGACTAGGGAAACAAACCAAATAGGGAAAATAAAAGCAGTACAGGTACATTAAAGGGTAAATGATTATTTTGTGGTAAATGAAAATGATTGTGGAAGGAACATATGAGACTACTCGTGGATTTTCTTCTGCAGGTAGAACTAGGTGCTTCTCGATGCTCCTTCTTCCCATCCCGCCCAGTTAAGGGCATCCCAGGCACGGAAACGGCTCCCAGTGGCTGCCCATCTGCTCTCAGTAATTCCAGCCACAGCAGCCTGCAATCTCCTCAGGTTACCTATTTTAGTTCCTACCTACTCACATGGTTAGAAAGCTTATTCTTACTAACTTAATTTTTTCATGCTCCAGCTCACAGCTTCTATTCCCTATCATAGTGTACTTTGAAAACAGCTCATTGCCCTGCTCCTTCTACCTGCCTTTCACACCATCTGCCCTCAGGCTTCTCGTCTCTGAGTTAAGCAGCTCAACCCAGCATCATGTTTTCTAGACCTCTCATTCTCCTCCCTCACTTCTAGAGTTTCTCCATCTGCCTCTCAAAATGGCACTTATTCCTCCAGCTGAGCTCTGACCAACACAGCAGCAGAGCAGACTGCATGTATTTAATGTAGCCTGTTTTCCCACATATAAATTGATTATATGCATATAATTATATGAATCAAACTGTTATTTATTGATGCCAACTTGTATACAACCCATCATTCCCTTTTATTGAAATTCCACTTGTGTTTATCTAAGTTCTTAGAGTTTTTCATGCTCTCTGTAAGAACAGTTTTTCTATTATTAGTCAAATATGTCATCAGTTTTGGGGTTGGGATACTTAGACTCTTGTGAAGAAGCAGCATAAACAATAGCAATAATTAACACTAACATATCCAGGTAGAAAGTACCCATCATTACTACAGCAGAACTTAATTATGTAGGTAGACATTTAGCAAACGGTGCAAGTTTTTGTGCTAGTTAAAACTAACCAGTTCCCAGCAGAGAAGCAAATACACTATAGTCTCTTCTTGCTCACAGTTGTAACATTAAGTCAAATCAAAAAAAAGATATTATCAAAAGAGCCTTTAACTTTTTCTGTGTGCAGGGACATTTTTATTTCCAGCAAGAACCTATGTCAAAATGTTCTACTTCAGGTTTCTTAAAAAAAAAAAAATTGAATTCTAGAATTTAGGATGAGCAGAGGCCAAGGGACAAGGTGAAGTCATTCTTATTCTACAAAGAAACGGACTATTTTTTTTTTAGCTGCATGGTATTTAACAGCTCAATTTGGAGCAAATAACAGCTATTAGAAGTGTAGCTTCACAGTAGTGGTCTTGAAATTAGAGTAACTTCTGTCCTCAAAGTGATCTTCAAGTATACACATGTATTTTTTTTTAAATGAGAGTCAAATCTATTAAAAATATTGCCTTGGTCCAAGAAAAAAAAAAAAAAAAAAAAAAAAAAAAAAAAATTTTTTTTTTTTTTTAGAAGGAGGGTTTTTTTTTTTTTTTTTGGCCACAAAAAAAAAAAAAAAGATTTTCTTCTTCTTTAGAAGTAGGCGTTTGTTTATTTCTTTATGGCTACATAAATGAACTCAGAATTTGGAATAATGAAAGTTCTCTGAAAAAACAGGTGGTACTTTAGATAGCACAAAGCCAAAGAGAGGGAAGAGAGAGGGGAAAGGACAAAACAGTGTCATGCAGGATGAGGAAGGCGAGTAGTATAATGCAGCCAGCATGATGAACAGTTTAGCACAGGTTAGAACAGTTTAGTACAGCAAAACTCCACGGGAGTGTGACAGGCCCAAGCAGGGAACTGACTTAAGGAGTTCAGAGCTCAGCAATCTCTCATTAAGGGCATTACTGCCCTTCAGTGCATTGCTAGCCTTGTGGAATAGGGATGCATACTAGAACAAGACCACCACTCCACAGTATTTTTAACTCTTAAAATATTTAAGTTACAGGATTATTTTTAGAAAAACTGCTTGCTACTTCACCTCTTGCTGTGCTACTCTTCTATATAACAATATTCTCAGTATAATAGATACCCACTAGTTACTCTAAAATCTGTGCATGACTTCAATGTTCCTGATCCTGTATCACTGAGATCAAGATGAGAGCTTAAACACAGACACGCAGGTCCCCGCGTTTCACCAATATAGGGTTAAACTGTTTTACGGAGGCTACACAGGAAGTTAGAAAATGTTTTCTAAATGCAAACTTATTTAAAAATTATCATTAACTAAAATAAGTTTTATGCAATCTTGTTTTCCACAGATGTCCACATTTAACATATTTATGGAAGGTTTCTATAAGATTATCTAGAGATAACATCATCATACGTATCTCTAGTGTTACAGTTATTTATCTGCAATTATTACATCTTAGGTTTCTCTGCCTGAGCTGTAGTTGCTGCAAAGCATTCCTCCAACACTACAATGACTTGGTTAAGTGCATTTTCTAATAATTTTGCATTGTTTACTGTTTCACCAGTGTTGCCAAAAAGGAACTTCAATCCCAAACAGGGTTTATATTAAGTAAAACTGTTTACAGGCTTTAGTTTAATCATGAAGTTAACAAGAACAAAGGGTAAGTCACTAGTGATTTTCTGTAGAATACACAAGCTAAAGTCCATACATATGGCCCAAGAGACCCAATAGTTATACTTTCATACAGTTTCTGTAATTAATCAAATATGCTGCAGTCTCCCAAAGCACTGGACACAAAATAAAACGCACGGAGAAGGCAGGCTTGTGTAGATGACAAAAGGGAAATGCACTTTTACACTGGGCATCGCTATAAATCTCATTTCCATTTGTGACCTAGTTCAGGGTTTTAACCTAAGCTTCCTGAGGTAGCAGTCAAATGCTCTAATCCAGTGTGTCACCTACTCCTAAATTTCATTTTCTATTAAAGACAAGTTTCTAATGAGCACCTGCTCTCAAGAGGAAACAGCTATTTCTGCTTTGCAGACATTAAGACCAATCGATGGCCAGTTCCCAAGCAGGATGCTCGTTAAGGATACTATTCCCAAAGGGAATTATGAATGTGCTCTTTTTTTCAACATTATAAATAAGAAAAAAAATGTTTCAAGTGAAGCAGTCTCAGTCTAAAAACCATCACACGTGCAAATCACAACCACTCCCACCACAGACCTTCATGGGAGGTTACAACAGAGTTGCCAGAACAGAACAGGTTCCTTCTCACTTTTGTCCCATACTTTTCAGCACTGAGCGCAACCTCAGAGAGGGTAATTGCTGCAACAAGAACAGATAACAGAATAGCTCTTCTAAAACCGCATTTGATTGCTAAATTCAAAGGGCTGCTTGCTAAGCAGCTGTCAAATATTGGTTTTGAGATAACTACCCAGATAGAAATCACATATTTTCTGTCCTCTCACAGCTGTTGCCATTACCACAACACTGCCCATTTGCCCTGAACCATCCCTCTTATTGCCTTAAAAAAATGGGGTAGGACAAGGACATGAAAGACTCTCAGTAGTAGCCAAAAGGCTGCGTTGGTGGGACAGCATCATGTGTGACAGGTGTCAGGTCACTCATCTCTTCTGTTTGACCTTTTACTGCATGGGCAAGTCAGGACAGTGGTGCCAACTTCCATACGACTTCAAAAATAGGATGGGGGGGGGATACCACAACCTAAGAAAAGAAACGAAATATTTACTGAAAAATTTTGAATCCTAGTTATGTCTATCTTGAAGCAATGAAATAAAGTTAAAAATTAACAAGTTTGGCCAAGTTGCTAACAAGTTTAATATCTGAACTGAATTTCAAGCTTTTGGTATTTGAAGCTTCTTGAAGCTCCAGATTATTGATACGATCCAAAGCAATACTCATCAGAACTGTGAAAACAGTTAAAAAGACAGATCCAAAGAAACCCTTCTTAACAAGGGGTTTTAGTATTATTTATAACTGTCTTTGCATTTTTTGAACTACTGGCATTTGTTTTCATTTTATAAAATGGCTCAGGTCCCTACAAAATGAATAAATAAACTGCATAGTCACAGAAGCTGAAGCTTGGAAGCTAAACTGGTCCAAAACTGCTCCAATGTTTAGGAACACATTAATTTCTCTCTCAAAGAAAATAATTCTAAGAATGACTACATGCATGCCTAATAACAAACAAAACAGCCTTTTTCTTAAGCTTTGGGGTGACTTGAGGCCTTTTCAATATTTTGTAGATTTGTAAGGCCTTTTCCTTTCACAGCNTAATTTCTCTCTCAAAGAAAATAATTCTGAGAATGACTATATACAAGCTTAATAACAAACAAAAGAGCCTTTTTTAAGCTTTGGAGTGACTTCAGGCCTTTTCAATATTTTGTAAATTCGTAAGGCCTTTTACTTTCACAGCACCACAGAATGGCTGAGGTTGGAAGGGCCCTCTAGAGATCTAGTCCAACCTCCTGCTCCCGCAGGGACACCCAGAGCACAGGGTGGCATCCAGGCAGGTCTGGAAGATCTGCAGAGATCCAGAGATTCCACAGCTTCTCTGGGCAGCCTGTGCCAGGGCTCTGTCACCCTCACAGTACACAGGTTCTTCCTCACATGGAGATGGAACTTCCTGTGTTTCAACTTGCACCCGTCACCCCTCGTTTTGTCACTGNAACCTCTCTGCTCCAGCAGGGCCACCCAGAGCACAGGGTGGCATCCAGGCGGGTTTGGAAGATCTCCAGAGAAGGAGCCTCCACAGCCTCTCTGGGCAGCCTGTGCCAGGGCTCGGTCACCCTCACAGTACATAGGTTCTTCCTCACATGGAGGTGGAACTTCCTGTGTTTCAACTTGCACCACTGAGAAGAGTTTGGCCCCCTGCTCCTCTCAGGTACTTGTACATGTTGATCAGATCCCCTCTCAGTCTTCTCTTCCCTAGGCTAAACATGTGGATAGCAGTTCTCAAACCTTGCAGCTCTTGCCTGAACTAAACTATCACTCATATAGTTGAAACAGGTGCAAGTGGAGTTATGGAGAAAGCAACACACAACTCAAAAAAAAAAAAAAAACCAAAAAAAAACAGTTGGCACCGCTTCACACCACAGTTAATCCTCAATCTTTGGGTATGTTGCTAGACAGATTTTCTCTTTTTTAGTTTTGTTTGTTTTTGTTTTGTTTTTGTTATACTTCAATCTAGAGTCAGAGCAGCTCAGCAATGCTACCAGCCTCAGAAGAAGCTACAGTACAGAAAGGCTAAAAACAAAAACAGAGCCCAGTACATCTTCCTGTACCAAATATATTAAATGTTTTTTCATTACATATTTACAGACAAATTTCTAAGTGCGTTCCCCTGAGTCACCACAAGCACCTCCTGTCTTTGGAAGGTCACCAGAAGATCCTCTTAACTCATTAAACCAAGTCCCAGGCACTCCTGACCTCAGCGCTTGAGGACAGCGCTCGTAGCGGGTCATTAAATTGGGACATACTAGAGACAGAGCAAAACTCAACTTAATGGCTTTGGGTTTTATGTGCGGCAGAATTACCATCATCCTAAAACGTTTATCGAAGAGCTAGAGGGTTTGTTGAGTCATCCCTGAAACAAAGTTTTATTGAAAGCTTGAAGAAATTAATGAGCAATTCTATGGATCCACAGACTTTAAGAGAAATAAAGGCAAGGAAAAAAAACCCAAGTGAGGAAAACTTGAGGACTAGAAATTTAAAGTGTGTATGTGTGTGTGTGTGTGTACGCACACTTTATATATATGCTATATACATAAAAATAAATATAGGATTAATGAGCCAATATTCCATTCATTGCTTGAAGAGAAGAATGTTCAAACTTGGGATTTAAAAATACAGTTATTAAGCTACCTTGGGAGAAAATGAAACAAAAGTTGTCCATCAAAGCATGTGATAATTTAAGAATTCCTGTTACTATATGAAATACAGGAGGTATATTGAGTAATTGATTCTTAGAAATTTTATTTAAAAACCTACTTCTGTGGAGTCTTATTTTGATTTATGAATTTCCTCACCTTAGTCCACTGTCCTAAGCCCCACATTTTCTCTTTGCTTTTACACTTACATGCCCCAAGCGTAGGGCTCACATACAGATCAAAAGCCGAGGTGAGGAAGGAAAGACACCTTCTTTCAAGGGCAGTTTTGCCCCATCTCCAACTACCATCTACCAAAAATGATGCAGAGCCCCTTCTCCCCAGATGAAATAGGGAAATTGAGACCATGCAAATACCAGGGTCTTCTCCTGATCAAAGCAGACACTCCAGTCTGGTTTGTTTTCCTTTGATTCACTTCTTCCCTTTTCCTTCTCTTTCTCCCACCCAAAATAGCTTATTAAAATACCTGCCTTTTACACATCAAGCCTAAAAGTTACCTGCATATACAAAATACAAGTGGTTTCTCCAGCCTGAATGTGGAGCCTTGGCAGCCTAATATCAAGCTTTTGCATTTAGACAGAAAGTGATTTAAATCTTTGCCTACAAAAATCACTGGGAATACAAGTTTATAATCGCCTTTACATTTGAAAATACTTTTTCTTGAATCAGCCTGAGGATCCAAGTGTTCCAATTCATAAAATTTCTTAGGCTGCAAATCCTTTTACTAAAGATAGGATTATACTACACAAGTGTATCATATTTTACATATGATACTTTGGGAGAATTTAAACTGACAAGTCCGCTTTAAAAAGCTTTCAATCGGCAAATGAGCTTTATGGTCTCTTGTACAGGTATTTCTTGAATTTCAGTACATACCTCCTACTGTCTCTAAAGTCTGGAGACATATGAGAATTGCTGAAGAAGAATAAAAATGTAGCGATTTTTTTCCCATCTCGGCTACTCTGGTAGTCTGCAGAAGCTACATCTTGCTACAGAGATGTAAACACCTTTCCCTTTGATTCATATAGTAATGACCAAAATCATTCATGGCAAAATGTATCTGATATTCAATAACAAAATCTCATATTAGAATCATATGTAGTAAAAATACTAATAACGGAAACTTACAGCAGTGTTTTAATACACAACTGTTTCCAGAAGTTTTCTAGCATATAGTTTCTGCTTGTTTAAATGCAAATATATTCAAATATTAATAGGCAGCATTTAGAAAAACCTAGTGGAAGCACCACTGCCAGTGGAAAACTGCTGCACCTTAAACTGCTGGATCTTTGCATTATCTGGGAGGAAAAAATAAAGTTTATACCACATTTATATCAAAAACCTGTTGTATATTTAGAGCTGATCAATTAATCATTTCATAATAAGGGAACATCAGCATGTCTCCAAGCCTATCAAGTATCTGCCAAGAAGTGTGCGACAGAAGGCACAGACCCGAGTCCCTTTGGACGCAACTAAACTGCAGCCTCTGGAACAGGCATTAGGGAGAGGGGTAGCAACGCACGGGAACTTGGCATGGATCAAAGGAGGAAATAGAGATGCTTTAGGTTCAGGCAGCAACTGACGAAAATGGAGGGGAGAAAAGGGGGAAGAGAAAAGAAAAAACAACAAAAAAAATTCAAGCCAATGTGCAGATTTGTCTCATATTAAAAGGTTGGCTCAATTGCAAATGAAAACATCAAAAGAAAGCAATGATCTTCAGAAGTAGAATTAAGCCACTAAGGAGACAGAATACACGGGGGAAAAAAGCGTGGGTTGTTCAGTAAGCTAGGAGAATAATTACATATTTCTATAGGTCAGTCATTTCCCACATTCTCCCATTTTTCCAGGTATGTCTTGGACGCTGTGCACAGTCATTTGGGGCCTGTTCTGCTTGCTCTGTGCCCAATCTCCTCCAGCCCCCAGTGCAGCTGGCGCATGCAGGAGATCAGCACGGCCGCTCCGCAGGCTAGATAAGGAAACAGGCAATGAGGTTAATCACAGCTGCCACTTTCAAGATAGGAAACAACATCCTTCTTTTGTAAGGCACTTAATACACACTGGGACACCATAAATAAGGCATGAGGGCACCCTGAGTAGCCACCTGCCACCCCATTAGCCAAGAGGATGGCTGCATAGGCTAACACATAAGCGTCTGCATAAAATAATTTAGCAGCTGTAAATAGGCCTGGCAATGCATAATGTAAAATCATGTCTCTGATGAATGAGGTTGAGTAGCTCCTTTATGACACAGTGTTCTTAAAATAAAACTTATATTTAAGATCCAAGTCTGCTGCATTCATATCTTAGATTGATCAAGATCTTTTAGTCGCTCATTTCTAATGAGCTAAAATGATAATTCTAAAACACTGCAACAACTCGGCTGTCAAACAAGGCCATTACAGAACAAAAAGAAACAAATCATGCCAGTGAATTCAGGGAAATAATTTTTACTGCACATTCAAAAGTATATTGAAAATATAGTATGAATTGTGAACTGAAAAGTGTCAACTCCTGAAAACAAATGCCAACTTACAGCCAAAAGTTCCATGCAAAGCATAGCCCGTGTGTAGTGCAGCTCCAACAGCACCGCATGCTGCGTCACATGTGGAAAATACTTTTCCATTGGTACATTGATCAGGGATGGTATTAAACACAACACGATCCAACTGTGATATAAAACTTGAACTATGAGAGAAATGTAAAAGTGATGCCAGAATCGGTTGCAGAAACTGGAAGTGCAGTAATTTATACCACAGGCCGAGGTATTAGCGCCCATGAAATTATTCTGAACTGCAGTGGCAGCTACTCAGTAGAATCTGTGGGGTCATGTTTTTGTTGTCAGAAGACATGCTCCAGAGAGTAGGTTTATTAACCAGTGGGAATGGTTAATTATAGTACTACTAATAATAATAATAATAATCACCACATTATTTTAGGCATATGAGCTTTGAAAAGCATATTAAAATTCAGAATTTGAAAGTAGTCAAAAGCACTTAACTAAAGCACTGAAGGAAGGTATGACCATATCCTATTCTCAAAGGCAGCAAAAAACTCCCATTTCCCTGTCACAGTATTAATAATAATGTTAATGCAGACTGCTCAGAATCTGCTTGGTATATGGCTTTCAATTCTTGTGAAACACAGCAGTAGAGTTGGCTAACAGCTCCTCAAGGTTTAGTTTCTTTAAAAAAGGGAGACTAAAACTTCCATTTTTCCTATGCCTACTGCAGATTTTGACTCCTGAACTGCGGATTCAATCACAACAGCTTAATAAGGCAATAAAATGCCTAGGTTGTAACCTTAGAGGTATGAAAGTTCCATTAACTTAGAGGTCAAAGATGATTCTAAGACTATCCCAATGAAACATACAATAAATATGCAAAATGCATTTGTTAAACACTTTAGAGTTAGTCACTTTTAAAAAAAGCTTGATAACCATTACAGAGGAATGGATGTGATCATTTAAAGAGCTGAAGCAATAGACCAGGTTTAGCTGGAAAAAAGATAATTTAAAATTAAGAGCAAGAAACAGTTTATGCAGGCAAGCAATCATTCCATCATTCTGCAAACCTCAGTGTGAGAAAAACTGCTGAAGGAAAAATAACAATAGTTGGAGTCATCCCCTATCATGAAAGAGAAAAACTTCCAGAGAACTCCACAGTCAACAGCAAAGGCACTACTGAAAGACAACTCGAAGTTCTTTTGGGAAAGCAGCAGTGTCAAAGAAACTAAACTAAAATTCAGACTGCTATGAGATGGATGGCACGATTTATGTGAAGATACAGAGGCCTCACTGCGCCCCTGCTTTGTTTCTTGTCAAAAAGCTCCTGTCCCAAAGGGCTGCGGAGGTCACCATGGAAAATCGTGCCAAGCACAGGATCCAGCACGTGTTGACCCATCACACCAAATGTCTGCAGAGTCTTTGCTTTGCTCCTTCTCAAAACAGAGAGCTTTCCTAAAAGTTTCGTGGCCAGTCCATGGCAGCTCTGCGGAGATCCGGAAAAAGAACTACGGCTGAGTGGCAAAACTGATGATACAACTGCAGAATTGCCACAGAGAACTACCTCTGTCCACGACAAAACCATGGAGTACAGAAAAGAAAGGATCTGCAGAATGCAAAGAAGAGTTGCACAACCAATGTGATTTGTATTATTTGTGTTGCTACAGAAATGCGATAAAAAACAGATAGTGTCTTAATTTAGTTTGCTACAACAGATAATAGAAAGCCTAAGAAATGCTCACCACAAACATATGCTGAAAATAAGCAAAGACTGACTGGCAATCCGTTAATCCCTGGAATCCTGAGCCCTGATGCTCTTTCTCGTTCCCACGAGCTAACGCTTCCAAAGCCTCCCATTTGGATTGCATCTCCTTAACAGCATTTCAAAGATCAAAGCGTAAGACACTGATGCTTTGCTTTGCCATTCAGCAACTCACCACCAAGATACAGGCATTTGTATTACCTCACCTGAGGGAAGTAAATTTTACAACCAACACAGCTAAATATTACACTGAATACACTAAGAATAGTCTTATAGGGCTTGTTTGTTTGTTAACAACAAACAAATGTAAACTCCCCTTAGTCAAAGTCAGGGCCAAAAGAGTATCCATCAAACCATGGGTAAAGCCACATTTCTCTGGCTTGGTATTAACAGAAAACCTCACTTGCATTCCCAAGTATCACAGCTCCCTTTGCAGGTTTCCCCACAGAGAAATGCCTCAAAGGACCCAAAAGGCAGGAAGACAAACACAGTTAGTCATATCAAACAGCTTCTAGACTGAAACTCACTATAAACACTGCAAATCTTACGTCTTCTCTCCTATATCTGCCAATTCTCTAGTCTCCATTCCCTTAAAATTCCTTTAATCCACTGATCTCAATGTCACAGTCATTGAGCACATACAATTCTCAAGTTCTTTCTGTAGAAGATGCATCTCTTTTCTTTTGATAAGAAACAAGATATGAATCTAAACCAGCAGAAATACATAAAAAAGTGGTAAGCTAATTTGTATTTAAGATATATACTGGTATAAAAATTTCAATTCTCTTTGGTTTATAGAGCAGAGCAGCTTTATAATGATGCGAGTCAAAACACAGAAGTTATCTTGAAAAATTATATACTTAACTGTCTAAAAGTAACGTGAGGATAAGTAAAAACTAATTAAAACATACATATATTTTCAAGAGACTATTGCTTATAAAGTCAGCTATCTGCAAACAATATTGTTAGATCCAAAAATACCTATGCTTTAATGCCTTCTCCTGTGTAAACATGATCATACTCGGGGATTTGGCAAAAATCACATCATCCATTATAAATCTCTCCTCCGCCACCAGATTCCAATATAAATACTTACTTTGGCAACACAGCAAATCAGAGATGCTAAATCAGACATAACAGGTGCTTAAGCACTTAACAATAGGGCATTACTGGACCATGTAACAGCAGCAATGCTCTTTTTATTGGGCAAACTGCTAATTAGTTTTAAGCACCAAGTGCAGCTAATTAGCACTTTTTAAGGCAGTTCATACCATCCTTCATTCTTAGATACTGCCATTTCAATTTAACACCAGCTCCGACTCTTCAAGCGTAGGAAAAACAGAGAAGATGACAATGGAAGATGACTATACACATATACACACACAATGTGCTAGTATCAATTTCAGTAATCATACAGGATATAATAGGAATAAAAAAGAAAACAGCTGTACATACTCATTAGCCTGCAATTGTAATCTGAAATGAAGATTCATCAAATACACCAATTAAATATCACCTTTTTAGAAATTAGACAAATACAAAACTAAATAATCTTCACAAATATCTTTTCAAAATAGAGGCCATGAGATCATAAAACTGTCTGTAATAAAGAGATATTTCTTTGTTATTGCCTCATAGAGGCTGCTCTTCCAGTAACAGTTACTGTTTGTTCACTTCACAGTATCTTATGAAATATTTCATATTTCTTTTACCCAATTAATAAATATAATCAGTAAAAAACAAGCATGGAAGCATTAGGGAATATATGTGCTTCTACAGTGAAATTTTTATTTTACATAATTAATTGTTCTATAATCTATAGAACAATGGAGAGGAACCTTGTGCTTTTCTTTATCCTGCAGCTAACATGAAAACTGCCTTGTGAGGAGGAAGAGTCAAAAAATCAAATCAAAATACAATTCAGATTCCAACTGAGGTGAAAAACATTAGATATATATCTAAAGTGAGACAGCCTAAGAAGTCTTGAAATTACTTAAATCCATAGACAATGGATCAAAAGATGAACTGGGATGCTCCGATTTTAATTGGTATCTTTGTTAGCATTACCTCTCTCTCTTTCCAATACCACAGCCTTTTCTCTAAGGGACGGCTACCTTAGCTAATACATGATTACTAGGTAATAAACCCTAAAAGTAAAAGCATTGGAACTTTAATAAGTATTTTCCCCTCAAGAAATCTTTATTTACTGAAGAATCAAACTTCATAAAGATTTTAAAACTTAGGGATACTTTATGGATCATATATGAGTTTGCAATTGCAAATGCAACAAATAATGAAAGAAGAAAACACTAGCTGTGACAAAGGCAACAAAATAAAATATGATGAAAAAACATTGTTTTCCAATCAGTATGATGATTTTAGGTATCAGCTTGCAAAAGTAGGACAGTTGATGAAATTGAATGTATAGAATCAGATATCATAACTTGAGTAGCAAGAAGATTTAAAGAACTTAATATCCTACTGCAATAGAGACAAGAATCTCCACTCCAAAACACTGAGAAACAAAAGATCCAGGACATTATCTTGCAAGTTAAGCAACAGGCATTTTACAGGAGATAATAAACTACATTCATCACCTTCTAACAAATAACGTACCAAAATTTAAGGCAGGAATTGCTCAGAACTAATAGAACACATTAGTCTAACTTTTCATTATTCTATATTCATATTTTAAACTAAAAATATGCAGGCAAGTGGAAAGTCAAATAAAACACAACAAATTTATTAACACCATACATGCCTTTGATAAAGTAACTATAAAAAAATTACTACTGCCATTCTGTGTGTGAATTTCAAGTTCAAGGTACCAAGTCACTCAGAGAACTGTAGCACTAGTAAAGAATTGGATAAAAGTGTCAGTAACCAGCTGTCTGTAAATAGAAAGATCAGACTGTATAGAGTTTAGTAGGAGGAGGAAGAGTCAATTGATCTTAAATTGATCTTAAAAAAAAAAAAAAATGCTTTATGCTAAGGGCACAAGTGTATTTATTTAAAAAGTATCAATGCCATGAACTTTTTGCCTGAGTGGAGGATGAATACATCACACGAACTGGGTGATGAAGAAGACTGACTTACAGAAAGGACATTAAGGAGAGCACGATAGTCTGTAATAATCATGCACTTAGTGAGGGGAATAATTTTAACTAGATAACTAGTGGAAAACTAGTCAAGTGGAAAAGAAAAAAAATAAAGCAACTGAATGACCCTATGCTACCCATGGCACAAAGCCAGAAAGAGAGAAATGATCCTGCGATGCATCGGATGTGGGATTTCCAGAACAGATAGGGCAAACATAATATCACAGGACAGGAAACAGGCAAAACCATATCCAGAAACAGAAGAGAAATTAATTAAACTGGAACATGAAAAGAGAGCACTACGAGTAGACTAAGAGCCTTGTAAGAGGAGACTTGTTTATCCTAACGTAATGAAGTCCAAACGAAAACATGACTCTTTTTAAATACAAAGGGGACAAAGGAAAACCAAATGGAGAGAAGCTATTTTTGGTTAAAAGATTATATTATATGCCTATGTATTTGTTCTACAAGTCCAGATTTAGACAGTCAGAAAAGCAAGACTCACGACTAGTCTTCAAGCACGTTTATGGCATATTTAGGTTGCCACCTTCTGCCACGCAGTTCTACTGAGTTTGGGAGCGCGACATAAAAAAAAGTTTATTCAAAATTATTTACCTAANAAGTCCAGATTTAGACAGTCAGAAAAGCAAGGCTCACGACTAGTCTTCAAGCACGTTTATGGCATACTTAGGTTGCAACCTTCTACTGAGTTTGGGAGCGCAACATAAAAAAAATTATTCAAAATTCTTTACCTAAAACAATAAAATGTTCAAAGTGATTAAGGCACTCTTGAAAATATCTGCTTAAGCTGCATATACACGCACTCATGCATAAAACCCCCTCCATATCAAATTTGCCTGGGTATAACTAAAAGGGATCTGACACTTTGGGGCAGTCAAGCCTTTATGTTTAATAGCTGATAATTAAGGAGTCAGAAATATCATACTGAATTCCCACACAGTCTTTAGGTCTCTGCAAACCATGGCCTTTGACCCTCCAATAGCACACAGTGAGCAGTTAATAATATCAGTAATCCTGTAAAGGAAAAGGAAACAGAATAATCCTTTTGCAGAGATGAGAACAGTCATTAATTTCAACTACTCACAGTACCAGACAGAAACTTGAGGTGAGAGAAGAAAGTAGCTTGTGGCCTCAAAGAGAACATAAGCAGGATTCTGACATTTAATTTTCATTATCAACATTTAGCTTGCTTTTGTGTAAGCTAAAGTCCCTGCTGACAGATTCCCTCTTCCATAAGGCTCAGAGCTGCCCATCTATCCCATTCTTTGGGCATTATAACTTTTGGGCAGCTTCAGGAAACAACAAAACATTCATCTTGAGAAGAAAAGAAATTAAAGAAAAAGAAAGAAGATAACTGAACCTTGATGATAACAAGAGAGTTTAAAAATCAATTTCTTCTCTTAATAGTTTTAGTGAATGATTAGCCATTTAATCTTTATCTTACACTAATACTTCAGTCATTACTTAAATATTTTATTTTGGTGATAAAGAAAAAAGACTTAATATGGGAACAACTAGAATTAAAACACCCCTTTAGTGAGGATGCACAGGGCCTTTTCCTCACCGTTTAGCAGAGCACCGAGGTGAACAGGAGCCTGACGGAACACTTGGAGATGGTTGCAGCGTGAAGCATAAAGAAGAGTATTTTACCTCAGCACTTGGAGAGATTGGAGAAGAGCCAGCATTGAAAAACACAAAGCTGCAGTAGCTGAGGCAAGAAATGACACAATAGATAAAGTTTTAGCAATGCTATCAATGGTGCTATCAAGGTTTTGTCATTTTTACATCTCCCTTCAAACGTCTATTCATCATTAAGTTGTCAGTTACACTTAAAGTTGAAAAAAAAGATATTTTATTTGTTAAGTACTGTATGGCTTATATACCTTAGCGACAAAAATCTCACCCTGAATGCATTTTGATGAAACCCCATATCATTTGGTAGTTTTAGATACAACAGCCCCATTAACAAACCAGGCTGTTTACTTCAAAGCTTTCCAACAGAAAGCTAATTCAGAACCTATTTAAACAGATGGAAATCAAAAGCTACTTGACTTGTTAGTCAATTCAAATTAAATTGTGCCCTTTCACATGAAGCACCACACCACCTTCCTACCAAAGCTCCAGGCTCAGCCCCCACTTCATTGATTTAGGACACTCCTAAAAGCTGGACACAGGGTAATATTAATAACTACTGCTTAATCTACAGCTTACCATCAACATATGGCAACCGGCCTGGGATCAGAACACAAGTGCAGAGCAGAAACAATTAATATAGCTTCCTTCAACTTCTAGTTCAGCAGAGAAATAATATACATATGCAACTCTCTTTAAAGACTCCAATTCACATCCCATTGGGCTTTTCCTCTATGTGAACGTTTCTTCTTGCTTAGTGAGAAGCATTATATAATACATACCATCAATTTACTTTTGATTAAATCCTGAAATAAAAATAAGGCTTCTTAATCAGAACTGGTATTTAAAAACACATTTTAGCAATCTTTGAGACTACTTTTTAATTTGATATGGAAGACACTTTAGAATAGGAAAAAAATATCATTAATTCATATTGATCTTATAATCAGGGTAATTTCATTTTTATTTTCTTTCCAAAATGCAGTGTATGCACTAATTTAACTTCAGGTGAGCATCTGATTTTCTGAGCAGAGTTTAGGTAAAACACTTAAAATTATTTTTGTCAACTTCCCACAAATTTGTTATATAAATGTCTGAGAGCACCATTCAAATATAAACCCTGTATATGTTTACCTCAGTTAAACAAACATTAGCATCTTTCTGAAGAAGGAAACAGCAAACAAGGCAACACCAAGCTACATAGTTATCCGGTGAGGAAGGTATGTCAACATACAGCCCAGATGCATGTTCACAGAGCGAGGGTAAACAGGGCTCATTCAAACAAGCTTTTTATCCTCGCAGTTATCCTCACATCATGCCTGTATCTCTCCCCCCTGTATCTGCTGCTCCAACATACAAACATGAGAACTGCATATGCTGAAGGAACCAATGGTTACTATGAAACCAGAGGAATACTTCATACATTCACCGATAGAGGTTTCTTACTGCTACCCCACTGCATCCTGAGCCGCTCATGACCTGCATGGCTGATTTCAGTGTCTTCAATGCACACAACTGGTGGACACTACTAAGTGTCAGCCCTGGACAGCACCGTGAAGCTCCAATGCTTCTTGGAGCAGAAGCCCTTCCCAGGCTGAGGAATGGGCAGCTAAAATGCAGTGTGGTTCAGCTGGGCAACAGGAGTTTTAATGGAGCCAGCTGTGTCCCTTAATCATCTATGGGTTAACATTAATCACCTCCATGGAATCTGAAGAACCATTTCAGCAGAAGAGAGTTGATACTGCAGGTGTGAAGACCTAATTCTGCCCTAGAAACACAGTATTTGGGAAAAACAATGGTTTAAACAGAATTCAAGAACAAGACTTGGGCAGATCCAGGGGAAGAGCAACAACACTGTAGAGGGGATTAATTATAAAAGAAAAGTTCCAGGCACCTTATAAAGAAACAATTGCAAGAATCAAGTCTGGAAATAAATAAAATAGTTATGCTTTCGATGGAATAAGCTGCTCACAGTTCAAAGGCACAACCCATCTAAGTTCCAGTGAGAAACAGCATTTCTCAAGGACAAACAGTTCTGTCAATCTGTTTTCTGCAGTTTTTGTAGAACAGACTGACATTTTAAGCCAGCAGGAAGCACCATCTGATGATATCAGTAATTCACAAACGTACATACAGAAAGCAAAAAGAAAGGACAATTTGTATCAATGTCAGAAATAGCCCAGATTTTTTGCTATCCAACTGTCAGGCCCAAATAGTGAGCACTGAAAACACTGGAAAACTCCTATGCCTTTCGCCACATAAATTACCTTAGAGAGTATTTCAAACGTTGAATAGGAACTTCCATTACAGTGAAATGATGGGAGGAAATGTATTTTCTCTGGAGCTGTGCAGCACTCACGTCATTGCATAGCAAGGGCAGGCTGCTACACAAACCTGAAGCTTGCATAGGCAGCCTAGATGGAGAGCCAGCAGCCTTCAAACCCACACCGAGGCAAAAAAAAAAAATAATACTCCAGCTGGATGACTACTTTAATCAGGCCAATAGATTCATTAGGATTTTTCCAGGAGCAGGAAGTGATTCACTGCATGCACAACACACAGAGCATATCTGAATAAACAGCCAATATGAGAATATGCTGGGCTGGGAGGTTTGGTGCATTCTGTTAATAAAGAAGAATGCTTTTGTTGCTCACATATGCTAGAGAAGCAAATGTGCTCACCTGACACAGGTTGAGCCATAGGCAGGATTCACAGATACTATGGTAGCATCCATCATGCTGGGTGGTAGAAGGGAGCTAACCTGAGAAGGACAAGTTTGCGAGATGCTGGTGCGAGGCAGAATGGGGCAGTTTGAGGGGAACAGCACCTCACACGTCACGTACATCAGCAAGAATCCTGTCCCCTTCCCAGACAAATCCAGCTGCCAAACATGTTGGGCTCCAGAGGCACTGCCTGAAGGCCAAAAATCAGAAACTAGAGCTTCATCCAAGGCACAGCCACTTGGGGGGTGGTATTCTTAACCTCAGAAAGGCTTCTGAATGGCCTGGAGTACCCAAAGGATCCAAGGACTCCGGGGAAGCTCATCAGTCTTGCAGCAGAACAAAGCCGTGTCACCAGCAGGATGTTTCAAAACAGAATTAAACTCCTTGGAACTGAGACACCTGCCATTTAGTGGCAGATGCTGGAGTTCTAAGGACATTTCCACAGCATCAAGGCATTTGCAGAAATGCTCAAGGGAGCAATAGATGGTGTTTTCTTCACTCCAGAAGCTGCAAAACACAGACAGCAAGGCCTACACTACACAAAATACAGATTTTAAGCTTTGCTTTATTAAACAAAAGGGGAAAAGGCTGATCAGATCTATTAACTCTCATAGACTTCACTTCTACATCTTTCTTTCCATGCAAAAGAGTTCAAAATCCTTGGAAGATGTTCACTTAACACCTGTTTCCGTCAGAAAAGGTCCTCCAAAAATTAAAAAAGGATTTTCTTTTAATGCTTTCCTTTAAGTGCTTATACATACTGAGCAGATGTGTTGGTCTATTTTCCTTACGTGATCCCGCAAATTCTGTCCATCAGCCATATAGCCAGGCAAATTCTCTTTGCTTTAGGTATATCTTTGTCCTGTAACTCCTTGCATCCCTATACCAGACACCTAAACACACCCAGCAGCATTGTTGGATACCTACACTGCTTCTTACCACATCAGTTTACACCTAAGCAACACCTACACCACAAGGAAGATCAGATGAGAAATAAGTCTCCCATGACACCGATAACTTTAGACATTTCTGACAAATACATATACCACTACTGAGTAATGCAGACACTGCTATTTTACTGCAAGTATAAAGTGAATTAATAAAAGAAACTCTTTATGGCTGCTTGGCGGACATCTCTGCTTCAACTGCAAAAGTAACTTTATAATAATTTACGCCTTTGTTATCAGTATTAACAGAGGAATTTATGTCTGATACTAGAAGGGTAATTTTATGTTTCTGTTCACATCTCGTACTATAGATATCTGAACTGCACAAAAATATACAGACTATGTACTAGGAACAGAGGTATTCTTCTGTATTTATCTTAAATATCCTTCTCCAGTTTTCCCCACACTTTAAGTATACCCCAGAGACTTGATATTCCCCATCCTCACATTGTTTTGATAAGTTGAATGACAAGCACATGTAAGATGCCTTGGTTAGAGGATACAACAGAAAAAAAAATAAGTAGAAAGCATTCCTACATCAAACCAGTCCTGCACAAAACTTTAATCAAAGACTTCTTTCTATTCTTCAAGCTATAACCCTTCACCAATAAGACAAGTAATCCTCAGTGTTTCTGTTTTCTCTGTTGCAAATTCTAAGAGAACTGTTCCAAAACAACTACCATGTGCTGTAGTCAATCTGTTGTAAGGTTTTTGGTTGTTGAGTTTTTTGTTTGTTTGTTTTTTGTTTTTTATTTCTTTTAAATCTTTTTTCCCTCCTCCCTCTCCTTTCTTCAAGGGCCCATTTTGGTGGTAGGATTCTAATTTCTCCTCTACAGCCACGGCAAAGCTCAGGATTCCATAGCAATAACTGTTTGTGTTTTTCTAAATAAGCTATTAACAAAGATAAATTGAATACATTTTGAGATAGAACAGGGAATTCTACTTGAGCAGAAGCTTCTCTTTCTACACATATAGAAAACATACTTCATGAGGGATAGTTGGAATCACAATCCCAGCTAAAAGTGCACAGCCAGTCATCACACCTTCTCAGCACAGCACTTCTGTAATTAAATCACAGTCGAGAGGATTGTTTGTAGAATACGGCTATTCTCAGCATGGAGCAACACCTTAGCTGTTTGGTTCTAAAACTGGGGGTTGTATTTGTCTTTCTGGCAATCGCTCATTAGGAAAAATAAAATTCCATTCGAAATATTTGTATCATTAAAAAAACCCTCTAGAAAGCACACATTGAAAACATATATTTATATTACACCTGTGATCATGAATGCAGAGATCTGTCTTGATAATCTGAATGGCTGGATAGGAAACCAGCTCCCTGTTTCAGCATCTGTGAAACACAGTCTCCCCCACCTTGTATTTTGAGTATGTCTTGCATATAATATACAAACGTCTCATTATCAAGCATCCTCTGGAGATTTAAGTTTAGGGTATTGGATCTTCTACATGGGTCAGGGGGGTCACTTCTGCGATACCATCTCATAAGTGACAGGGACAAAGCACAAGCTCTCTTTCAGGAAGCATTCCCTTAAGTAACAGAATAACTTATTCTCCAACTCTTCTCCAGTAATACAGGGCACTGGCAAATTTCAGATCCCTCTGATCTAATGACAAACCCTAGAGGTTCCTGGTCTCAAAATTCCCTGCCCAAATCACAGTTTTCAGGCATGCCCAAAGCAGCTTTAAGGTTGCAAATACCTTACAGCTAGCTTATTTCTAAACATCACTGGGATTAACAAAGTAGGCATTTTGTCACCACATGACAGTAGCAGCAGGTTACTATCCTCAGCTAAATAATATTAAGGAAAGATTGATTCAAACAGGCCCTGGAAAAACATGTGTTCCAGAGGAGCAACCTATGCTCTAAACCTTGGAATAGAGATTTTACAACATAATTATTTTCTGCAAAATGCAGAGAATTCAGCATGTTTATCCTAGAAAATATTCTGCAGGGCTGGCACCTACACTGTTTTTCAGAAGCCTGAAAGCTGCAGAGTTTTTTTTGTCTGCAGGAGATTTCCGAGTCAAATGTGGTTCTTGCACCCTGCGAGCAAACACCAGGGAGCAGCCAGCTCTGAGCCCTGGGTCTCACCAGGGGCTGATTCCACGTTGAGCACTGAAGTCAACACAACTCATATTTGCTCATTAGACTTTTTATTAAAAGTCTAATTATTACGCGCAGTGCAATATGTAATAGTAGTTAACAACTCCTACTGCTCACCTCGCAGGAAAACATGCACTTGCCTTAAAATTTACTATACTAGAGCGTCCCTTTACTACTGTTCACTGCTGCACACACTGCAGAACCGATAGCAATCGATTTCACAAACTTCCTTTAGGTACCATCATTTTTTATTCCTTTTATATCAGTTTTGTAACATATTTTCCAAGACAGAAAAAAAAAAGATTCCTCAATAATGCATGAGCTTTCCCAATGTATTTCTTTGATTTTCTACTTAGGATTATTTCAAAGTAAACTTTTTCACCAGCATGTCAGTGAATGCACACAAGAATATCCCAACAGTATTCTTGTAGCAACTCATTAACTGCTACCTTTTGAGTCCACATTTTGATACGCTTATATCAATTTCTAGTGCAATGTGACAGACAAACATCTCAGTTCACTCACACCAGAAAGATAATGTTATCTATGGCAATGCCTTCCAGAAATACAGCCATCATGCTTTACTCTTGGTTAAAGGAAACAAGGGAGACACAGTGAGAGGCTATGTACTTGACAAATCAAGAACTAAATTAAATACTATCTGGGATAACTCTTATGTACCTTTCATGGACAGTATTAAGCATCCGTTCAGCTCGNTTATCTATGGCAATGCCTTCCAGAAATACAGCCATCATGCTTTACTCTTGGTTAAAGGAAACAAGGAAGACATAGTGAGAGACTAAATACTATCCGAGATAACTCTTATGTACCTTTTATGGACAGTATTGAGCATCCATTCAGCTCGGCTGAGCCCTCTTCTGCCTACAGCAAAGGCAAACAGGCTGCAGTGACATCCGAGAGGACTAGCAGGTCACCGGCCAGCTCTCTGCACACTCCCTTAGCTAGACAGAGAGCCACGCACCTGTAAACCAGCCACGCTCCAGAATTCACCACTTCCTTGCTTCACATGGCAAACTGTTCCAGCTTAGTGATGCTTTCAGACCTGCACACTGTAATGGGCTGTGTACAAGGCAAATTAGCTACCGCTGGAGTCTTGTGGGGGTTCCATCCTAAATGGACACATTTAAATATATGACCACAATAACCACAGTTAAATATCAGCCAGGGCAGGCAGGCACACACTAACCACTTGTGGATGGTAAGAAGATGAAGCACCTCTGAAAAGACTCATGAGACAGAAAAGATTGAGCTGGCAGCACAGTGCAGACCTAGCAGAGCCCTCTGCGCCTGCATGCAGCAGGGCATCAGGCAGAGCAGACCTTCCCCTACCTCTGTGTTTCACCGGTACCACCATTACCAAGAATCCAAGCATCTACTTTGGGCACTCAGTTTGAGCATATTAATAAAATAGAAAAGACTAAAAACCAAGAAAGCAGTTAAGGATGGGAAAATCTGTTCTATGTTGAAAAAATCCAAGGAGCACCCTTTCTTCCTCTCAACAAAGAGAAGGTGAGAACACTCTCACCTACAGGTGAAGAACACCTTCACCTACAAAGCAAACAAAAACCTGACATTCTGAAGGGTCTATCTTCAGTGAACACATAGCTCAAGACACTAGAAAATAGGGCAACACAAAACCAGACAAGAAATAGAGTGTTTTTCTGGAACAGTTGTTTTGCTCTTTATGGAAAAAAAATGAGCATATGTAACTGACAAAGGAATTTAGAAAGGACTGGGATGGACTTTCCATCTCCAGAAGGTTTTTCAGATATCAAAGGCTGCTTTTCTAAAGCCCATGTTCTACTCAAACAAGAATTAATGCAAAGCAGTGCTGCAGCCTCCCTAATGCATGCTAGAAGAACAGTTAACCAAAGAGACTACGCTGGATTCACATGCTAACTTATAAAAATGTAATTTGCACGTAGAAACATCTTGCACAGAATTCCAACGACGCTGATGGAAGTAATTACACACAGAGGACATATTTTGCATGAGATACAGGCCATATTGATAACAAAGGTGACTTGGCAACTGATAACCTGACTGATCCCACCTTTTGTTTACAAGTGACAGTTTCATAGGTATGTGCTCAAACTACCTGTTTACCCAAAGCTAACCCCATGCAAAGATAAATAATTTAAATAGGTTATAGAAATTCAAAGTGTCATTTCACAGATTAGGCAAGTTTGTACTATTTCTAAAAGGGGGAATTTCTTTCTGCCATTTACAAACCTGTTCATTCCTGCTAACCCTTTTGGGCCAGTAATAAACTTGGGCAGTAAGGTAACCTCAGGGAACTGATCTGACTGAAAACTAGCTGGTTTGGAAGCCTGGAATAATAAGGTTTGAAAGCCTTTTAAGTGTTAATTTTTATACTGGAAATTATTTGGTCCTTGAAGAAGGCAGAACATGCAAGAGGTAATTCAGAAGTGTGATAGGAAATACCTGAAGACAAGATTTAATAATCCAAGAGATTGATTGCTGCTATCCAAGTTGCTGTGAACAAATTAAGAGCACATCAACAAAGCAGAATAATTGAAGAAGAATTACTCAAAAGGTGCTCCCCCATCTCAGCAATCTGTGTCATTACATATGACAACTGGAACTTATTTGCAACTTATCACAAAAGCAAAGATGACTGTTTGATGAGCATGATCTTTTAGAGAGTATTTTAAAAGACTGGACATGCCCTGTCGTGCAGGTACTCAAGAAAACTAAGAGATGGAGCAGTTTCAATCACAGTTTTCCTCTAATGTGTACACTGATTTGGTGTTTGTAAGAACAAGTGACCTAAAGGAAGGGGTAGTTTCTTGCACCAACAAAACCAGAGAAGCTTTGACTACAGTTTCTCCTCCAGTTAGGCTATTCCGATTCTCTCCTCCAAATTCTCTGGGGTCTCTTAACACAAGTGATCTCACAGGCAGCTTTTCCTGCAGTTGGGGCTCTCTTCTATCCTGACTCATTTTCAGGAGAGCTGTAACTGAGAAACAAGTTAAAAGATACTTGCCAGTAGAAGAAACAGTGGCCAACACACAGACAGCAGTTTTAGGAGTCTCATTTCTTTAATAAATCAAGCTTTAAAAATGCACAATATTAAGCAGATATTTTTTCAGTAAAAGTTGTCTATCAAGTTTGCTATGATTGACAAGCGTTGCTCAGATGCTGGTTAGCAAGTCAAATGCAAGACAGTTGGCAAAGATATTCAAATACTTCTTTTAAAGTTAGTGTGGCACTATATATATACACATATATACACACACACACACACATATATATATATATATGTATACACACACACACACTCTATATACACAATAGTATCTTGTTTTCCCCCAAGCACAAGACCCAACTAAGCCCAACTGAACCCATAAAAGATACATGTTTCCCATAACTAGTAAAAACACAGCAGCCTATTCTGATACTACAAAAAGGTGTCTGACATTTTTTCAAGCACAGAGACCAAAGTAGGCTTGGTAAAGTTCACTTAGCAGAAAGACATAGAACAATATTTTACTGGCTTAATGTAATGCAATTAAAGTTTCATTAAACTGTTGAACCCTTAGTTCTCTTAAAATATGTAGTCTAAAGCAAACAACCTACAGACCAGAAATAAGCAAACTATACAAAAAAAATAGCAAATTACATTAATTTGTTTCTGTTTTTCTCTGATAAAGGAGAAAACAGAGTATTTGAACTAGTTAGGCACCAATGGAGTCTCAAAGCCAGAACAAACAATCCGTCCAGCAAAAAAAAGAGTGCATAAAGTCATATAATGTAGCTACAAATGAGCAGAATGAAAGTTTTTATAATATATAGAACAAAATACTACATTAAGTGTGTACTGTTAACAGAAAGACATGCTGGAATCAACTAGAGCATCATCTCAGGCATGGCACATATTACAAGCTATTCATTTGTATGTTTAGCCACATAAACAGAAAAGGTAAATCCAACATTATATATGTTAAGTGTCATTAATATTGAGGCTAGAAGACTAAAATGATGGATGAGTGGTTGTCCTAACTTCTGACAATCCCCAAGTTCAGTACTGAGCCATAACCTTGCTGAGCATGGCCTTAATCACTAGTTTAGCTAATCCCTCTATACTACTTTTCACATGCTGTAGCAATGAGATCTATAATTTCATTATCTTTTGTAGGAAGAAATTAAAAAAAAAAAAAAAAAACACTATTTTCCATTGTTATTTTAAGCTTATCCATTAGTCCTCTCATCAGACCAGCACCCTAGCTCTGGAGTTCTGAGAAAACAGTTAAAATATTCCCCATTTTTGTTTCTGCATTTTAGCTGTGATATTGCACATCTAAACTATGATAAGAAAAAAAAAATTATAACTTGACTATTCATAAAATTCAATTCCAAATGCAGTCAAAGAGAGCTACTCAGAACTGTTTCTATTACTAAGGTGGATTACTGTTCTTTTATAATCTTCCTAGAGAAAAAGGCAAACAATTATTTCAGGAAGAGACCTCTCACACACATACTAAAACATGTATTAAATAGAAAAAAAAAAAAGAGAATGCAAGGATCAGTTCACACAGGTTTTAAAACATCACAGTTCCAGGAAAGAGTGCTCTGGAGATGCCCACAATGAATGGGCATCTCTAATAACCTATAAATACAGAACATTTTTGTACCAAAACATACTCCTTACTACCTGGCTTTGCAGTAAATGATTCCCTTGAATCCTCACACCCCAGAGCTGCACATCCCACCCTCGCAGGCCCTTAGAGTAAAAGTAAGCCTTGGAAATCATGATGCAACAAAGTGCTAAGTTGTATTATTGTTTTTGTATAACACCACCAAAAATAGGGAAATTGTGTTAACTGCACTTCCTCCCTTCCCATATCTGTTATCTTTTGCAAGGTGAATATCACTGCTCTTAACACTGACCCCTTTTCTGCACAAAGAAAGTAATTATTGGCAAAAAAAGTTCTGTTTTGTATATGGAAACACAAAGCACAACACAACCAATTTTTTGCACAATGGTGCTGTATAGAGTAAAAATATTACAAAACATCTTTAGGAGGAAAAAAAGACCATATACAAGCGGTATTTCCTCCAAAACTTACGATCTTCTATTACACCTTCTGTTAAGAGAGGGTCCGTGGAGATGTTTAACAGAACACTAGCTCTTCTGTGAGCAGAGGCTGCTGCTCTTGCACTGCCCCTAGCACTTCTAAACTCCCCACCTGGAAGCAGGCAGCAATGCTAAATGCACTGCTAGTTCTGGCATGCAGCTATGGACATCTCCGATTTTTCACTTATTTATGCCGAGGGCTCAACATGTAAAGATCATCTTCTGCTAAAATCCTATCAGCTCTGC
>VWPW01032812.1:0-16875 GCA_013389825.1 Crypturellus undulatus | reverse complement strand
AGCTATATACAGTTCTAAAACTACACAAACACCACTTTTATCTCATTCCATATCATGTATATCTACTCCTTTACTACTGCATTCATGATTTAATGCATGAAATTTCAAGAGAAGTGTGCGCTTTATTAAGGTTGCTTGCAAGGTGACTAAAGCACAACATTAAAATCTGTGCTGTTAACAAGATAGGTAGAACACCCTTGGCAGAATGAGGAGGTAAGTGTTAAAGGAGAGAACTAGACATGGCACTAAGAAAAAAGTGGGGTAAAACAGTAAAACAGAGATGACAGAACCCAGGAGACTGGGAGAGCCCCACTCTATTTGCCTCTAGACTTATGCCCCATCTGCTGTTTTTTTTCTCTCAAACCTGCCTGCCTGGCTCAGAAGCCTTTTCAAAAAACATAATTTTCAGAGGAGATGGTCCCAAGCTAATGTACACAGATTTGTCCTATAAAAAAACAAACAAAAACAAAACAACAACAACAACAACAACAAACTGTGATACATCTGAGATCCAGGAAATGGGGAAGCTGCCTTAACTGCAAACTGACAAGTACCACCTGAGTGCGAGTTTTGCCTCTCAGGTACCCATCTGTGACTCACTTAGAGGAGATTGAGGTGCTGAGACGTGGAAAGAGAAAATCCCCTCCAGGCTTACAGGTGAGTTAAAGCTTGGCAGAAATATGTTTTCCTTATGTAAACACTCTTCAATTTTTTTTCTTCTTTTTTCATGCTTAATTAGGCATTTTTAACTCTGTTTTCAATAAAAAGCAAATGAAGCCTTAATTAGGATCAGTGTCTATGTAGAGCACTTGAATTTCTAATGTACATGCACTGTAGACATATCTTTAAACTTGTATAGTTGAAGGCTATTCAATTCTCTGGAATTGAAATTAGTTTTTGCTTTGCAAAGTGGCATAAGATTAGGTGGAATCATGTCTACAACATGCATTTCCTAAATGAGAAGAAAGTAATTTTGCATGTGACCGTTTAACAAGTATTGAGAATACAGAAATAGGGTTTAACCTTTTTACAGCTATTTTGCACCTATGAAGCAAGAATTTTTCTCTTTCCTTTAAAAGTGGGATTTAAATTTGTGTGTTCATCATTGTTTTCTGTTATGATAAGGAGAAATTTAGCCATGTATTTGGGGTATGAATGAGTTCTGGGACTCCAGAAGACAATTGTGTCATAGCATAAATAATGTATTGCTTCTAAAATTATGCTACTGATCAGCTGTAGCTAATCTAGACATGGATTTCCTTGGAGGGAAGGGATTTTAGATCTCTCAATATTCTGTATATCTCACTGAGGTGGTAGAGAAATCCCATGAACTGTGCAGTTCTCTGACTTTTCAGGAGCTTCTCCAAACTAAAGCCAAAGAGAAGGTGCTGTACTGCACAATGTCCGCTTCATGCTTGGTTCCAGCCCTCATGTAAGAAGGACAAGTAGTGTTATCATGTGGGTAATGCACAACCATCTGAACAAGAGGGTAAAGACTGAAATACACTCCTCGACACAGGAGCTCCACCCCTGTAGCCCAGTTTATTTGCATTCTGGTAAGCGTGAGCAGTACTTACAAAGAATAATCCCTGCTAATCAAGAGCATACATTAACATGAGATATACAGGACATAATGGAAGAGAGTTGTGAAGGACTTTCATACCAAAATAACCTTGAAAAACTGCTAAAGGCAATTTGCCAGCAATTTGCACTGCTCACTCTCATTAGTGTTATTTGAATAGGTGCTTGCTCCCACACAACCCAGCTCTTTTCTCTACTAGGTAGGGATTGTGCTTGCATAAGAGAACTTTAGGAAAAATAGAAATAATAAAATTAATATGAATCCACTGCCTTTTACTACTGGTTCTCAAAAATGTTTCCAAATTAATAGCACATGGAATAACAGAGACTTCTGTTTATTAGCAATATTTGCTTTTTCAATCTAAAACTAAGAGGTTGTTCCCAGAAATATTTACCTATCTAAAATACTAGCACGGTATTTTTCCATGTCCAAATCTGATCCTGTGAAAGTCAAGTATATTATTACTACAATTCTGAAAAGAATCTTTGCCTAACCTTTTTAGTGTAATTCTGACTCATATTCTGTATCATTCATTCAGATTCTCCACATTTCTTTACATTCTACCCTATTACTAATTCAAAGTGTTTCCTCAAGAGCTTTTACTTTTTTTTTTTTTTTTTTTTGCAACTGATAATCTGTCCCTTACTAAATCCCAGTCATGATTGCTTTTTAGTTCTAGAATATTAATCAAGCTTGTGTTTTTTAACCTATTATATGTTATTGACAATATTGAGGATTTGGCAGCTTAGTTGTCATTGTGGTGTCTCACACACTAGGTACAAGGTATGTGCTAAAATCAAGATACAAGAATAGAGCAAAACTAATATGGTCTTGTTCATTCTCTGTAATAAAATACCCATTTGTTTAAAGTTAATTTCGAAGATTTTTTTCTAGGTATCACAGACACTAAAAATGTTAGACTTGGAGACATTTTAAACTTTTGAATATTTATTTTGCTTTTTTCACACTCTTTTTCATTTCAAATTTAATGTCAAAAAAGGTTTTAAAATTCCCACTAGCACCATGAGCCCTTTAAATAAATATGAACATTTGGTAACTTCTCATAGTTTGAGTGGGATTTTACCACTAATGTTGAGAACTTATCAGTGAAATTAAATTTAGTCAAAACTTTCATAGTTGAGTTGGATTTAAGAGCTGTGCCTGATTCCAAAGCATCCAGACCTGCCACTTGAACCTGGGTCTCTGTATGTGAATGTAATCATTTGCCACTAATGACTCATCTCACTGCAGTGTGTCTCTTCCCTCCTAGATGAAAATTTTCTTTTGTTTGTTTGATTTTATTATATATGTGTATATACATATATGCATATATATGTATTATATATAAATATGTATTTTTTTTTGTTTGGTTTACTCAGAAAAGCAACATATTCATTCCACATTTACATAATTCCCTCTGGTTCTTTTTTTAAAACCTATGTGAAATAATTTCAATACCACAGCAAGTTCCCTTAAATGGATTCTAATTTTCTCCTTTGGCTTTTCGTAAGCCACATGAGAACCTCCAGTCTTTGGACTGAGGCCTGCAAAGGCAAGGATGAACCTTCCCTTTGATTCCAGGGCACTAAGGAGAGAAATAATAGGCATCCAGACTCTTGAGCAGAGCCCATGCTGGATGAAGACATTGAAAGACAAAAGAAAGTTAGGACACAGGACACTCCTTTTAAAATGAGAATTGTTATTTTGTCCAGTAACACTACTCCAAGTATGGGTTTAATTTCCTATAGAAATAAAAAAAAAATCCATAAAACCCTAAATGTGGTCGAATTAATTTCACTAGATTTTATTAAAATCAAAAGATTTCAGACTGCTTTAGAAAAACTCTTAATGCATAATTACATAACTGACTGCTATAAATGAAAAGATTTTCTTCTTTCTTTTCCCTTACTCAGTTAGCTTATACTCTGACGTATGGAGATCAGAAGCCTTACATATCCTACTTTATACATTTTGAAATATTTTTATTACCCATACAAATACCTATTTTTGTATACCACCGTGCTTTGATAGTATCTTGCCTCATTAAATTCTACATATTTTTTGCATGTACAAAGAGCATATCCTTTTGGCACTTTAATATTCCTGTCTTTCAAATTTATTATATGTTGTCTAATACTTTGAGCCTCCCCACCTCCTCAGTATTTTTCAGTGCTATTTTTTGTACTTATTGCAAATAAGCATTTCTATTTTTTTCAGTATTTCACTGAATAGAAGAAATATTGTTCTTTTGACCATAGCTATCTCTTTTCACAGAATCACAGAATGGTTGAGGTTGGCAGGGACCTCTAGAGATCATCTAGTCCAACCCCCCTGCTCCAGCAGGGACACCCAGAGCAGGTGACACGGGGTGGCATCCAGGCGGGTTGAAGATCCCCACAGAAGGAGCCTCCACAGCCTCTCTGGGCAGCCTGTGCCAGGGCTCGGGCACCCTCACNTCACGTGGAGGTGGAGCTGCCTGGGCTTCAACTTGTCCCCGTTCCCCCTCGTCCTGTCCCCGGCCACCGCGGAGAAGAGCCTGGCCCCGTCCTGCCTACAGTCCCCCCTCAGCTACTTGACCACGTTGATCCAATCTCCTCTCGGCCTTCTCTTCTCCACCCTGCACAGGCCCCGCTCGCTCCGTCTCTCCTCCCACGCTCGATGCTCCAGGCCCTTCCTCATCCTCGTGGCTCTGCGCTGGCCCCTCTCCAGCAGCTCCACGTCCCTCCTGTCCTGGGGAGCCCAGAGCTGCCCCCAACACTCCAGGGGCCTCCCCAGAGCTGGGCAGAGGGGCAGGATCCCCTCCTGGTCCTGCTGCCAACGCTCCTCCTGCTGCAGCCAGGGGCCTTCTTGGCCACGAGGGCACATTGCTGCCTCGTGGGCAACCTGGTGTCAAGTTAAGATGGCTTGTTGTCACCTTTTTTTTTAAAGATGAATGCTGAATTGTGTGTCCTAAAGTGAATATGTATATTAATTTGATTTATATAGTATGCTACCTTTATTTAAGAAATTCCTATCCCAGTTTTTCATATTCCTCACTAACATTAGAATGTCCAGTAATGCAGCACAAATAACAAATAAAATGCCCCAAAAGACAGAAGCGAAATGGATCTCTCTGTTAAATAATACTTCATATGACTTAACCAAAAGCAGTATCCAGTAATAACTGCTTCTTGCTGTCTCAGACATCAAATATTCATGTGCTCATTGCGTTTAGCAAAACGCAATGAGCACATTGATGTTTTCCTCTAGCAAAAGGTGAGTAATCCTACATCAGTCATATAAGTTGGTTAGGAAATAATAGCAAAAAAAAAAAAAAAAAAAGAAAAAAAGAAAAAAAAAAAAAAAAAAAGGAAAAGAAAAAGAAAAAAAGAAAACAAAGAAAAAATTTAAAAGAGAGCAAGGAGAAGACTGTGGTCTTTATTTTTTGATAATGATGTGCAATTAAAGAGGGGGAAATATTTTAAAATGAAAGAAGTCTTGCAAAGCAAGCAACATCCCAGTGAAAGAAGTGTAATAGAAACCTGAATGCTGATCTCTCACAAGATGCTGCAGTATGTAAGTTGAGCCTATCATCAGGTCCTTTCCTTGGGATGTTTAATAATCCTTATAGCTGAACACTCAGACCCTGACACAGTAAACCATATAAAGATATGAAATGCACAAATAGGATTAGTTGAAACCCATGTAACTAATGTGTTACAATCCAACCTGTGTACTCAATGGTAGCCTGCTGCTATGGTACCTTTACCTTACCGGTACCTGATAACACCCCAACTGCTTCAGTTCCCTGCAGGATCAAATGTTAAAGTCAATTCCAAATTGTCAACACTTATCAGCTCTGATGACTGACTAATTTTTAAAGGGACCTAGGATCTTCCTTCTGCACTTTCACTGGAAAAGCTTGCTTGAATTATATAACTTTTACATGTTGGACATGACATTTAACAATGATTTTGTCCTTGGTAACTGGGCCTATCCCTTGCTCCTAGGAAAATTCCCACTAAAAAACTAAAAACATTGGTAAAAATGTTTATGTTCAGGTTAATTTTCTTTCTTTTTACAAACAACAAATGCAATCCAGATCTTTGAAGTATATTAGCAAAATATATTTAAAATATTAAGAAATATATTACTAATCATAACTAATATTACTTAAAATATTATTATATTAATATTTTAATGTGTCATATAAGATATTATTATAAAGTGAATCACATATAGACAGACTAGAAGAAAGACAAAAGACAAAATAGTGCATTACCTTATTGGAGATTTATATCTAGTCAAAGTCATAGCCTAACAAATACAAATATTTTGATGATATGTGCAAAATATAAATCCTGTGTAATGATCAATAATGTAAAAAAGAAATCAGAAATCATTTGTAAAATCCTTCTGTTAAATTAAATAAGTTCTGTCCTACAATTTAGATGATACAACAAATTCAGCAGGATCATACCCATCATGTAAGGGGTGGATATTGGTAAATACTTGCTGAATAAGAGCAGGAAGGTGAAAGGAAGCAATCTGATGAAGATCAAGGCTTCTGAATAATGAACATCAAATGCAAAAACATCACAAATCTGCCTGGATTCTAGACTACATTAGGAAAATAGGTCCCTTGAGTTATTGACTTTATTCCTCTGCTATTGTTAAAACCCACATCATAGAACTGATCAAACCATTTCAAGAGTTAGATTTCTTCAAGAATATTGTTTCAGAAATCTCACTGAACTAATAGTTCTGAATCTTATTCTAAGCTTCAATAAAAAGGCACTTGGAAACAGTTTAACTCAATTTACATGTTGAAAAAAAATATCCAGCATCACTGAAAGCTCTTCTATTTTTAGTATTTCTCCTCAGTTTGCTTACAGATGGGAATCATATCTTTTCCCAGTCTCATCCAAGTACTATTCTGTATATCCTATCATCTATCCTAGTTTCATCTATCGTAATTGTTCTGACTTAACTGATTAGGACTGTACCCAACATTTCAGAGGAATGCTCACCACTGTCTTGTTCAGTGCCATTATTTCTTTTCCTTCTCCTGGAAAACCTCTCCCCCAATCGTCTATGATGACATTCCCTAGTGTACTGAAATGATGGCTCAGCTTCACCACCCAGATTACTCTTTTCCATTGCTACATGCAAATGGTAAGGGCAAAAACACAATATCTTCTAGTTTATAGCATTAGCTCCTGAGACCTTGCATGTTGAGTTACTGAACTTCCTACTATACTTTCCAAAGCTCATCCAATTCTTTGAGTATAGTTTCTGGATCTTTCTATAACATCCTATGCTTTATATTGCCACTGAATTCATCACACCCCCTCAAGATTTACACAGGAGTATTCATAACACTATTCCTTGAGGCACTTTCTACTAAATGTGCTCCAGCTTGATATTTGGAAAACCATGTGATGAGACCACAGCCTAACCGGGGGAAGGACTGGCAATAGAACAGGTGAAAGCAGAGAAAATTGCTGCCTTAGAGTTGGTGAGAGCAGAGTGAGGTCTACAATCCCAAAAGCAAATTAGTTTAGTGTAGATGACATGTTATGCTCTGCATAGTTGGTATCACACAGAAGAGAACCTCTACCTACACATAATAGTTCTTAAATGATGGTAGACTCTTAAAACAATCAAACAAACAAACAGCTTAAAATCTTATGAAACAATTTTCCAGCTTTTAAATCTTTGTGGAAGTTTGTCAGCTTTACACAGTAGTTCAGTGCATTCCTGCCCTTTCTACAGAATACAAGCCCAATCGGTGCTGAAAATACTTCTGTGCTGCACCACAGCACATCGGTGCTGTGGTGCAGGACCTTGCAATCTGAACTGAAGGAAGAGAGAATTTCTGTCCTTAACATCCTTCTCTACTGGACATAAATTATAATTTCTACCTACATTCTTTTTTTTTTTAATAGTGAAGAAGGTGACAAACCCTATAAAGCAGCCCATCAGAATTCTTGGGGGAATAATTGATTTGATGCTCCTAAACATGTAACTTTTTGTCTCAGTTTGACACTAATTTACTTACCAGTGGGGCCATTAAATCCTTATTTCTTTGCATGATGTACCCATCAGATAGAAGGCTTTGCAGGAAGAAGAGACTGGACAATGATTACAAACTTACAAAGAATCACGGTTGGTTCAAGACTCTGCCATATTAACTAATAAGAGGTTTTTTAAGTCCTTTCACAATATTATTCAAATATATAAGTGGTTTTGAAAATCAAATAACCACTGAAAAAATATATGAAATATTCAGAAAACTTCAACTCCTAGTTAAAAATAAAACAGGTTTCAAAATAAAATTCTGATTTACAGTATAGTTAAATATGTGTTAATCTCTTATGCTTAAATTTGGTATTCATTTAAATCTTGACACTGCTGTAATTACATTGATGAAGACATTTTAAAACTGCAAACTCATTTTGCAAATGTTCAAAAATTATTTTGAAATTATCTTTTAGGCAATATATACAAATATTTCTTTTGGTGAGATTTCATTCTGCAGCACACGGATTCTGCATGTGCAATGACTGTGCACAAAAGGAATATAAAGAGTACAGTTCTTCAGCCTTATGAAAAAAGAGTAATGATGTAATTAAAATAAATCTTTCATCCAGAGATGCTTTATAAGATTAAGGAGTTAAGATCTGCAAAATTCTGCAATGGGCCACAAAGTAAAAATACATAAATACCATTTTAAAATACCATTTTGGATAGAAATATTGTGTATTTTCAGCCATTTGCTAAAATACTATGTAAACTGCTTTGATTAAAGTCTAAATATTCTCTTATGCATTGCCATTAAGATAATATGGCAAGATAATATGGCAATATGGCAACCAAGATGGCAAAAAAGGGAATAACTCATTTTACCTGTCATATCTCCACCTTTTTATGGCATTTATCCCCCCATCACAAGACACAGTATATTCATTACCTTTTTTTTTTTTTAAACTCATTCATTCCATTTAAGAAATTAGATAATAGATTGTTTACAAACTTTTAAAATGAACTCTTAACTGATGTATTCAACAATTCCAACTCGTTAGCTGAGATCCATGGTGCACATCTAAATATCACATGATTATTTGCTGCATAAATAATCTAATCTGTATAAATAAGAATAAATCCCTAAGGCTTGATTCTCTCCAAAAGAATTTGAATAACATGAGATAATCATAGACCACAGGCCATATTTTTTTTCCTGTTTTCAAGAACTTCCAGTCTAAATTCAGAAGTGGCTTCTATGCTAAAATAATAATAAAAGACACTAAATTATGGATGAATGGGAAAGGAATGAGAAGAGATGTATAGCTTACATTTGCTCAATTTTCTTTTGTCACTTTTCGTTTGAGAGCTGTTATTTTTCTCTCCTTTAACTCCTTACATGTGTCACCAAATGCAAGTATCATTCCTGATACACAGGGTTGTATATGAGATTTTAAAAAAGAGTATTATTACTTACAAAAGATGAAGAAACCCTATTTTTGACACACCTGTTGTTTGACTGCTGGGGTTTGGCCTGGGCGTGTAGATACTGCAAGCAATTGCATGCTAATTGGAAGCTATTGCATGCAACTTTTTCATCTGCAGCTGCAAACAGTGCCAGGTAATGAATGTGTCAACTGGCTGATCTAAAGTTTCCAAAGTTATTATCTCCTCTCCCCAGTCAATCACATAAACCATTCAAAACCTGTGTATACACCCTGATTCACAGGTGCCGAACCAAATAGCAACATACTGGGTCTATCTACTGTACTGTGCTAGTGTGCTCATGCCGAGTGCCCAGCCTGGAGATCAGGTGCAGGTAGTTAGAATAAAGTGGAGAAAATGCTCACTGGTCTGATATCTTTTCCACTTATGTCCATTATTGAAAATTCTACCAGGAATCCCTAAGTATTGCTCTGTCATTTTTAAGAATTATTGTGCATTTGTTGTTTGTACCTGCTCGTGTATTAAAATCTTTTTCATCCTAGAGTTGTCTCAGATTATTAGATGACTACTAGAATGTGAACTCTGGAAAAAAAGAAAAGTCTCGAATGTTGAAATATCAGCCTGCTCCAGGTGGGGAAAAGACTCCAATCCCTGGTCCTGTTTCAAATGAGTTTCTCAATGACATTCCTAAATGGAGCACCTTCCATTTCATAAACATCCGTAATTTTAAATAGCCCTTTCAACTACGACGGCAGGCTATTTCATGTTAAGATCTAACTGTTGCACAAAGAGACAGCCTCTAACAGAATACTTCATCAACTTAGCATTAACCTCAATATTTACACAAATGACGGTAAACTGAGGTTACAGTTACAGGCCAAAAGTGAAAATGCGTAGATGCTTCTTCAGAAAGACACCAAGTACTGAACCTGAAAATTAATGACCTAGGTACTTCTACAGTCTGCTTTCTTTACTCTGCACTTCTTAGCAGATACACTCACAGAAGAAAACAAAGTTCATAATCAGTAATATACCAAACTATAAAGTTTCCTATTGAATAATGTTGAATAAGTTTACTTTATAATTCTTTACCACTGACTGCAACTGAAGTGAATGTTTACTATAAAATCTATCAGCTGTTTATTCTCTATTTTGCACTGATTATTCCCAAAAGAATATTGTTACTTGCAAGAATGCTTTAAGCTGTCATTTTACTTACACACAGTAATTAAACATTTCCTTTTGATTGCCACAAAACACACAACATCTTATTATTGTTCTTTTCAATTAGTGCAATTGAGAAATTGATTAAGTTATAGTGATTTATCTGAATAGGATTTGTTTTGTTAGTCTGCTGTATTGTCCAAATTTGCTTTTCACTGTTTTAAAAACAGGAGGGGAGGGAAAGATAATGAAAACGAAGTTCATTTCCTCTCTTCACCAAGGCAATGACAGAACTCTATCTGATTTAATGAAACAAGCATCAAAGCCCCAGGGAGTGAAAGGACAAGCATCTCTTCTCTGCTGTATGATAAGTGAACTTTCATGAAGTCTAAGGCAGGATGATTTTCTACTTTAAAGAGAAAAATACTGTAGAGATGACAGCTTATTTAAAAATATCAGATATGCTGTAATGACCTCTTCTAAAGTTGCCAATTATAAAGTGAAATTTAATATTTATCTAGACATTTTGTTCAATTTTCCTCATCCTTCCATCATTTTGAGGATTTTCTTGTTTGTTTGTTCAGGATTTTTTTGTTTGGGATTTTTTTCTTTTCACTTAGTCTTTCCCTGTAAGAAAATGAATATAAATTTTAAAAAGAGCCTGGAATGAAGGGAGATGGAGCAGAATAAACCATCCCACAGCCCTATGCACTTTGGGAGGAACCGTGGGGCTAAGACAGGTCAGCTCATGTCTGCTCAGTTAATCTTTCAGCTCAGTTATTGGCACAAGTGGAATTTGTGCCAGCTGAGACACCTATGGTGTGGGGGTCTGTCCATAGGAATTGAACACAGATTGAATGCAGACTACACTACCTCAGACTACACTCAGCCTCTGAGCACATGGTGACAAGTATCACCACCTTTTTTGAATCTGACTTTTAGAAATGCCTATTATATTTGCCTATCAGGAACCAAGATTTACTGTCTTTCACCTTACCCTATTAATCCTGTAACATAGAAACATTGCATGATGATAAGTTTGGCACCTGCTACAATGTCTTTAGCTAGATCTGTATGTTTAATTGATTAGCATCTTCCACAGGGATCTAGTTATATCATGAAGCTATTTAAAGTAGTAATTTAAAAAGGGAATATAGAAAGGAAATAATTAGGTTGAAATTAGGTTACTTTCTGTCTATTGTTAAATGGTTATAATAAAAAGAAAAAAAAGTCTTATTTGGACTGTGATTGTTACAGCTGTTTGGTGCTGCACCAAGATCTCTGCTAGTAGTAGTAGCAGCACAAGTAAGACAGGAACGCTGGCACAGTGCAGCTGCTGATCCTGGAAATTCTGGCTCTCATAAAGTTCTAGTTGCATCTTGCCAACCTTTTTTAATACTGGATGGAAAATGACAATTCATCAAAAAGAACTTGCTCTTTACATGGATCCATTTTCAAAGCTGGTATCACAATACATTTATTGCAACTAGGAATGTCTGTCCAAAGGCAAAGAGAGAAAGAGATCTTTTGGAAAAGAGACAGCCCAGTTGCTCAGTTTTAGATGTACTGTTTTGCTTCACTTCTGATCAGAGATCTGAACCTGGTCATCCCTCTTTTCATTGGAGGGTCATATTGATCAGGAAATTGCTGTTCTAGGCTGGGCATCTCTCAAAGTCTCTTCAAATTTGTATAATAAATGCATTTCAAGATAAGCATAGAGAAGCAGAAGAAAGTTTTCTGCTCATCACAGGGGTAGAGACAGCAGTGTAGATGGTGAGATTTCGCCTTTTTCAGAAAATGATACCAACTTATAGAGAATCAAGGTGGTGGGAAACACTGACAAAGACTCATCCCATACAGATGCTGTCTCAAAGTAGAAGTCATTGAATGGAATTAATCCACCTGCATTACTGAAGGCAAATAAAATGTAAATACTTGGATCAATGTTAGATGCCTGTTGTACTAAGACCTTTTTAAGAATCTACAGGAGTAAATGAGATCAGAAAAAAACTGTATTCTGAGCAGGCACCTTCATTAATAATAACTATTATTATCTTATGACATATTGTTTAATACATATAGTCTGAATCTTTTCTACATAATGCAAAGAGCCTTTTACTCTAAAGATGAGTTGGAGGCTATTCATGCTTTTATATCATGTTCAATCATCTATATTACCTCTGATAAACCCCTCACTCCAGCTTTCACCAAGATCACTAAGGTTAACACACAACATAAACTGGTTTTCATGGCTCTGAGCTTTTCACACCAACAATTACAAGAGTCTCCAACGGGCTGAAAAAAAAATTGATGATCTTTGTCATGTTCCCAGGAGGTTATCTGCAGTATTCTTGTCTTATTTTTCTGCTTATCCTGTTTTTATCTAGTCTTGCAGCATAAACACATGACAGGCATCCTTAGGGAAATGAATTTATGGCATATAGAAGCTTTCCCCCGCCCCAAAAAAGAGCCCCAGTGTCATGTCATAAAGCAATATTCTAAGCAGCCTTTTGGACTCTCTTGAAAAGGAGCAATTATAGATCTGTTAGTTGCAGAGAGTGTATTCCAAATTGTGAAATATATATTCACTGGATACTGGAAGACAATATTTTTTATAAGAATTAGAGATAATTCTTTAATTAGAATAAAGTGAACTAAAAGAGGTCTGGCGGGCCTATTGGGGACAGAAAAGCCTCAAACAAAGCTACAATATTTGAGAAATGCCAGGTTCTGAAAAAAAAAAAAAAAANAAAAAAAAAAAAAAAAAAAAAAAAAAAAGTTCAGTTTAACCAGAACAGGTGTTGTTTTCTAGTTTCCAAAAAGACAGAAAAAAATGCTCTTAATAATACTGAATTACTTCCCACGTCTCTATTGAGATTTAACTTTTGCACAAATTATAACACTTTTTCAGTACTGATCATTTTAGCAGAAGCATTCGAGAAGGTAGTTTTTTCAACATAGCTGAGTTCAGCCAAAGTTAAATTCACAAAGCTGTGACTCCTAAAGAGAAATAGTAGAGCTGTCGAATATCTTTTTTTTTCCTTTCTCACATAAAATTAAGGAAAAAACATAGAGACATTTGGATAGGTGAGCAAAACAGCTAGAAGAGGCTATAAAAACACATTAAAATTGTGAAAAAAATTCTTTAAAAAAGTGTAAGAACCATTGCAAAGGAAAAAAAGTCTAATTATTTTTTGTTTAGATATAACAGAAATCAGTTCTAGTTAATTGTTTTGCATCTTGTATATTTTTAGAAGAACCCATCTTCTAAAACAGGTTTTCTAAGAGCATCAGAAATTTTAGTGGGTTTTAGACTAAAGCAATCTTTTTCCTCCACAGCAAGAAAAGAAGTTGGCATTGTAAAAAAACACTTGAAGTGGCTCTAAGTACAGTAGCCTCTGATGGCTACTTGTTTAACACCTAAAATTGACCAGTCTTTGTCCAGTTTTGAGCTAATGATGTATCATTGCATCAGCATCATTATCTGCACTGACAGTGACACCTCCCTGAAGGGCCCCAGACCAGGCCTACCAAGCAGGCTCTGGGAAGACCACCTGCAGGCTGGCAGTGCAATCCAGGGGTTATTTCCAGGCTGACATGTCTACTGGCATGCCAACCCAGCACTTTAACTTCTATTTTTGGTTAAAATAGTTTTTTTGGGGTGGGGGAAGGGAGGAGGGAAGGAAGGCTTATTTGTTAATCAATGCAACAGATAAATGCAAGATCACCACAGTCCTTTTCAAGAGACACTGGTCTAGAGCGCAAAGTTTTCTGCAGTAGCCATGAAACGTTATTAGGGACATCTTCAATACTGCATCCTCTGTATGGGAAGCAAACACAGTCTGAGTGAAAAAGACAGGTAACAAGTTGTTGAGGCAAGAAAGGACCTTTTGTTTGTATTTTGTTTCTCAAACATGTATGAATATTAAAGACTCCCCTTTCCTCATTTGAATAAACATAGAAAACAGGTTTCTCTTCTCTTGTCATGTTATAAACTCTAACAAAGTACAATATTAATACTAGTAGTATGCATGTCAAGCAGCATAAAAGAGCCTTTTCTAAGTAGCACAGAAGTATATGTGCTCCATTGCCACTGAAAACTCACACTACTGCCTAGAGCCTTCAGATAGCTATTAGTCATGTTATGACACAATATAGACTCCACAATAATTTATAAGACAGCAATCACAGCATAGTTATTGTCATATTACTGGACAAATAAGTACAATAACATCACGTACTGGCACTAGGAGAGCAACGGCATTTAGCAAAGCCAGCAAGATGAGGCAGTGAGAAAGCTGTGCTGTCAGTCAACGATACTGAGCTGACAACTATACCTATTAAGCATGTTCAAAACTTCTCATAATAAACTTCTGCTTACAGATGTTTATAACTTCATAAAACTTTGGTTATTTTATGTTAAATATGCCATGTCAAATGCCTGCATCACTTAGAGGAAGATTTCAGTCAGAATGGTTCTACTGCTTGTAAGAATATAGCAGTGCAGCAGAAAAATGCAGTGATATTGACATTTTCGGGGGATATCTTGGAACTCGGCAGTGCCACAGTTTTCTTCCAGGGATTTTCTGTTTGTCATCTGTGTAAAACTAGCTTAAAATTTACCCTTTTTAGAACTTTTGATTAGAATACTGCTGTTCATGTGTGCTTTACAATGACTTGGATTTTAGTAAGAAACGACCTTAAGTCATTAAGTAAGGTCCTTAAAGATCCAATATCCATGCTATGAATAGATGGCATATAAAAATAGTCCTAGAGTCAAAATGTAACAATGATCCACCTTGAATTTATCATATTGCTTATATGACTTCTACAGAGTTTATTTTCCACAATCCTAATGATAATTTAGTATATTTTAAACCTACACAGACAGTAAAACGGTTTTGAGTGGTAATAATTGAATACAGTACTTAGGGTATCTGAAGGGCTATCATGGAATATTGCTCTGGCTAAAACATGAGTGTTAAGCAATTACTTTTCAATAGCTAATAGACATCTGTGGTAATCTAAGGATTTTTATAGCCAGAGCAAGAGTGAAGTCAAGCGCAAATGTGTGTTTTATTTTTTATATTTGATACTGACATTTCTTTTAAATGATATCCAGCATAAAGTGCTCTATACCATCTAAGTTGTATAAGGTAAGTCATAAAGTTGAGCAATTTCATGTATTTGATAATAGGGTTAAATGTAAACCCAATGAGGAACTTATTGTCTATGACAATATCAACAGTGGGAATAGAAGGACAGGTCATTTTCTCAATCTTCTACAGGACTGGTCCCTATTCTATTCAGTAGGGTATCTTCTAACTGTATTGCATATTTAAATGCTTCAAACAACGGGACATATATCTAATATTAATGAAATATGCCACAATACAATGTCTTAATTATTCACTTTTTCTTTCTCTATTTTTTCCTGTTTTCTCATATTATTCTGTTTAATTTTACTGCTGCACCCCCAGGGAAGCTCTCTCTTCTTTCTGTTCTTCTGGAGCAAGTAGCATAGCATCCACAATAGCAGTGAAAGCTATTCTGCTCTGGTGAGGCCGCACTTGCAGTATTTTGTGCAGTCCTGGGCCCAGTACAAGAGGGACGTGGAGCTTCTACAGAGGGTCCAGCGGAGAGCCAGAAGGATGATTAAGGGACAGGAGAATTTGTCATATGAGGAAACTCTAAGCAAGCGAGCTGGGCCTGTTTAGTCTGGAGAAGAGAAGGCTGAGAACAGATCTAATCAACATGCACGACATTCACCTGAGGGGTGAGTGTAGGGAGGAGGAGGCCAAACTCTTCTCAGAGGTGGCTAGGGACAGAAAAAGCGATAATGGCTATAAATTAAAACACAGGAAGTTCCACCTCCATGTGAGGAAGAACTTCTTTCCTGTGAGGGTGACAGAGCCCTGGCACAGGCTGCCCAGAGAGGCTCCTTGTGGAGTCTCCTTCTCTGGAGATCTTCCAAACCCGCCTGGATGCCACCCTGTGCCACGTGCTCCGGGTGTCCCTGCTGGAGCAGGGGAGTCGGACTAGATGATCTCTAGAGGCCCCTTCCAACCTCAACCATTCTGTGATTCTGTGATTGCTTTCATTTTTCATGTAAATTTTTCTGTGAAACAATATTACATGATTTTTATGCTTTCATCAAATTCCACAACGAAGAAATATACCTGGCCAGCTCTGTGTATAATAAAAAACAGAAAGAAATAAAAACAAAATCTTTTTCAAAAAGAAAATGATTTAAATGGTTATGTGAGAATGACATTTTCCTAACCTGAAAATGGTGCAATGCTAATTCATAGTATTGTGTAATTTTATAAAGAGATCTACTTTCTCATGGTTTTAGTAATTATTTAGTGTGTACAAATTTGTGTTCTGAAGGACTGATTGACTTTCAGCTATAGCAATCCACTGGAAAATGCAGATCTATGGAATCTTATGAAAACACATGGAAGCCAAAACATTTTCCTTTTATATTTAGTAGTGATTTTCCATTAATAATAGAGGCTTCTTAAATTATTGTTACAATATTTTTCAAGTTTAATAACCATTTTCACAAGTCTAATAACTTAGCACATACCTGAATTTAGAGCACTCTTTAAAGTATTCCTTGGCAGAGAAAAAGGTTCATTCCTACTATTATCCTGTGCACTCTGTAATCTTTATAAATC
>VWPW01032807.1:0-16144 GCA_013389825.1 Crypturellus undulatus | reverse complement strand
CTGACCAATTCTCAGTCCCCACAATGCATCTCCTCTGGCTGGCCTCAAACAGCACGAAATGCTGTGTCCAGATTTCAAGTATTCATCAGGCAAGATACAGTCTGGGAAAGAAGAGCCTCTGAAGAGCAAGAATAAATGTTCTCTCCCAGCCTGGGTCATACCTTGACTGTGTCCATGTATTTTTTTGACCGAGATTCGTATTAGGTAGGGTGAGTCTTGCTGAGTCTTTTGATCCTTTGAAAAGCTTGTGCAAATTTTCATTTGGGACACAGGTAGAATGAATGCAGAATTCTCTGCAGGATCAGAGCCAGGAAGAGTGTGCTTTGTTGAGCTGTGCCCTGGGGTACTTGCTAATGTTTCCTATTTGAAGGAGGACAAGAGGCAAATGTGCAGACTGTATCTGACTTTAAATATTTAACTTCTTTATGAGCAGAGATGCATTGCACGTGAGTCCCCTGCACTGAGCAGCCCCAAACTTTGGAGAAGTTTCAATCCTTTGAGATCTTTCTCTGAGACCCATTTGGTGCTTATTCTTCCCCTACGCATTTCACAGAATCTACAGATAAAGACAATTTTATAAAAGGCTGTCTTATTCTTAGGTCAGATATTTCCCCTTTTCTCCCTTTTTTTGGAACAAAGGGGAAAAGTAACCCTTCTTCAGCTCCATATCCTTTTCATGCATAATAACACTTTAGGCTTTTATTAATCTGTTGAGACAAAACAGGCTCTGATGAATTACAATTCAGCTCAGAATTGACCATGCTACAGTGTCTACTCATACAGAGAAGAAAATCTCTCTCCAATTCTGGAACAGGTTGAAAGACCAGAAACTGTGATTATGATACTAGGGTCAATAAAGCTTAAAGCTCTGTCTGGCTTTCACACTAAGGAAAGTGAAACAAAATCTCCCTACCCCCACCAAATCAATTTAAAGTCATTGCACGGTGATGATGTTTATTGGCATTTCCATTGCATACAACGTGGACTCATTATATATGTGCAGTTAAAGAGACCCTGCAGCCCCAGCAGGTTTTGTAAATAAGTTAATTTCTGTCAGTGCCTTTTCTCCTAGTCTACACCTCAGTATTTTACACTCTAAAGCTCACCTTATGAGAGCATAACCTTTATCTTCCAGTCTTCCTTAAGCTTTCAGCTTGCACAGCTGCAACAACACCAAAAAAAAAAAAAACCCATGAACTGGCGCACACTATGACGGAGGCACTACCGATCCACTCCCTCACGCATCCCTCCTCACGCCACCATTGCTAACATGTGCATGGAAGGCAGCTTCAGCCCCAGACATTAGATAGAAACATGGAAAAAGCCCTACACTAACAAAACTATTGGGACACGTAATAACCCAAGGACCAGCACAATTTGTGAGGCCACACGTGGGCACCTCTGTGGCTCTGGAGAGTTCTGGATAACAGTCTGCTGCCAGTCCTTGTGACAGAAAAGCGCCATCAAAGCCAAGACAGTGGACAGAGAATCATAGAATGCCTAAGGTTGGAAGGGACCTCTAGAGGTCATCTAGTCCAACCCCCCTGCACACGCAAGGCCAGTTAGACCACGTGGCACAGGACTGCATCCAAGCGGGTCTTGAACATCTCCAGAGAAGGAGACTTCACAACCTCTCTGGGCAGCCTGTTCCAGTGCTCTGTCACCCTCAGACATGGAAGAGGCCGGCCAGAAACGAGCTCAGGCTCTAACAAAGCAGGAGAGAGAGGAAGAAAAAGAAAAGAAAAAACAAACAAACAAAAAAAAACATAAGGATGCCAGAAATGTGAAGAAAGCCTCCAAAACGGCCACAAGGATGATGGGCCACAAAGCAAAGCTGGAATGACAGACTGCTCCTGATTGCTGAGCAGTATGAGATGCACTGACACATGTCGATGAATCTAGCCACACAGAAGAAAGATGCCCACCATGCTAGAGCTGCACACTGTGGAATGTGTTTTTGGAGCTCAAAAAAAAAAAACAACATCAAGACTCGACCAGAAGAAAAAGCAGCTACAAAATACAGAAATGGCAGACTATGCAAATACACAGACAAAAGCCAGATCTGCCCACCCTAACCCTGCAAACTACTGACCGATGTGCCCTACTGGATCAAAGGGACATGCGGCACTCATACGAAACAGTCCACCGCACCATGATCTACATCAATGCAAATTCACACAGAAAAGACAGCCCGTGTCCTTTATCATTCTACTTAACTTTACAAGGCTCTGGATCACTATTGAGCCACAGGAAAAACATCTCACAGGCATCTGCATCTCTTCCAATTTTCATTTAGTGACCCTATTTGCCTTCATCGCTGGCCAAATCAAAGCACGGTAAAAAAAATGCCTACAAGGAATAGAAGGGGAGACTCAGGAACCCTAAGGACCCCATGCTAAGAGTCTAATCCTGGGAGACAGACTGACAGACAACAAAAACAATCAAATAAAAAATCCTGTTACCTTACAGCTCCATCTTATGTCCTTCAGCAATCTCATTGTACAAGATATCCTTTCTTCTCCAAAAGCAAGAATATTCCTGGAGAGTTTAAATTCCTCAGTTCCTGCTGTTCTCCAGAACCCTCTCAACCCTGCACTCCCACGGCAAACCAAGAGCAGAAAGAGCTCCTCAGACCCCCAGCAATGGCTTTAAGAAGCCCTCAGCCCAGCAGCCCTCGCCAAGGCAGGGGCCCTCTGATCACAGGCATAAATACATGCAGGGGGCAGGCACCAGGCTCTTCCTTCCCTAGGCAGACAGCATGGGAAAAGATAACCACCACAGTGATGAAACAGACCCTCCATGAGACTAATGAGACCTCAGGTCCTGTGTTCAGAATATCAAGAGATCGGGGCGGAGGGGGCCCTACGAGCTTTTATGCAGCCTCCCGGGGCCTCCGTGTGCACCGGGCTGGATGCGCCCTACAGGCTTTCATGCACACGAATGCCCCTATGGCCCTCCTGGCCCAGTGCGCATGGAGGTCCCGGGAGGGCACATGAAAGCCTGTGGGGCCCACCCAGCCCAGTGCGCACAAAGGCCCTTGGTGGCTGCCCGAAAGCCCTTACGAATTCCCCAGCCTACTGCGCGCAGAGCCCCAGGAGACCAGCATGGCATACGGCTTCCCTGGCTTCATATGCATGGAGACCCTGGGAGGCCGCACTAATACCTGTAGTACCCTCCCAGGCCAGTGTTCACGGAGGTCGCCGGAGACTGTATGAAAGCCCATAGGGCCCCTGTCACACACAGAGGGCACAGACGGATGCAAGGCTGGAGCACCGGGACTGGTTTTTAATGGCAGCACTTTCATATCCCATCCCCTCGCACCACGATGTCCCATTTGTCCCATGAGCAATGTGAGCGGTGACAGAGGCCCCAAGCAGGGCTGGCCATGGGTCCGTGAGCTCCAGGGTGGCAGGGGGAACAGTGTGGATGGGCTCCTAGCTGGCACTGCGTGCACCGAACTCTGTCAGAGAGTCACCCCGGGGTGCCAGGGATGTGTTGGAGCACTGCAAGACACGATCACTCCTGGTTTGTGTGTGTCCAGCACCATCCGAGGGGCAGCTCCCACCCCGGGGGGCACAGGACCCAGCTGTGGTCACAGTGTCATCCGTAGGGGACCCAGCATTGGGTGGCTTTGTCTGTGCGCCCTCCTTCATCTCCTGGGTGCCAGTTCTGACCTGCAGCTGGGAGCCATCCTGGATGACGCTCACCTGGGAGGGCACAGAGACTACCACAGGACTGTCCCCACCGTGGCGGGTGGCAGCAGCCTCGCCAGCCGCGCAGCTCCCACACTCCGGAGAAGCCCCGTGGCCACTGGCTCCTGTCTCTCCAGCTGCAACGTCCGAGCCTCGTGCCACAGCCCGCTCTGCTGCGGCCCCGCACGCAGCGCCGAGTGCATCGTCCACTCCCGCTGCCTCCTTGGCACCTGCTGGAGCCTCCTCGGGGGACCAGCTGCCCACCTCATCTGCCTTCTTGCGTGGGCGCCCACGTCGTCGTTTGGGTGCATCGCCAGGCGGCTCCAGGGGATGCTTGGTGGCCTTGGGGCGCTGCGTGTCGTGCGGGCCAGGGCCCAGGCTCTCTCCTGGTGCACTCCATAGCTTGCCAGGGCTGTCAGCAGCGGGGAGGCCGGCGCCAGGCGGTGCATTGGGCAGCACCACGTTGAGAACAGGCACAGCCGCCTGCTGGCTCAGCAGCCCCGGTGCCCCATTGAGCACAGGTGCCAGGCCCAGTGTTGGCGCCGCCCTCCCCACGGCAAGCGGCAGCGCCACCACCTTCATCGTGCCCCGCAGTGGGGTGGTGGTGATTTTGGGCGCCAGCACCGGAGGGGATGAGCGCACGGGCGGAGCCCCTGGGGCCACAAGTCTGTCCCCCGGCGGGATGCGGGGCAGCAGTGGCGGCAGGCGGGCGACCAGGGCATTCACTTGGGGGCTGCTGACGGGCTTGGGCGTCTCAAGGGGCTTCTTCTTCTCAGGCCGGGGCATGACAGAAGGCTTGGAGCCACTCTCCTTCTTGCTCTGTGGGTACAGAGGTGATGGTAGGAGAGATGTTACCTGCGCTCCATACTGCCCAGGCCAGGCTGCTCCCGCTGCCTTCCCTGCTTGTGTTTGAAGATCAAATCCCCCCATCTCAGAGCAGGAACCCAGGAGTCCTTCTAACCTGAGGCAACAGGCTGAGGAACCACCACCACCAAGTGTAGCCAGGCCACCAAGGGCTCTGCAGGCAGTGGAGCCACGTCTCACCTGGCCCGGGCTCCTGTCGCTGCTCTCTGAGGTTTCCAGGCTGTTCTTCCTCGCTGTCAGTGGAGACCGACCATCACGGTGAATCTTCTCTGGGCCCTCTGGGAAAGCACACGTGATGGCCACATGGAGACCAGCCCTCCCTGAGCCCCTCCATGCTCAACACAACAGGGGACACAGAAACTCAGCCACTCTGTGGGCAGCTCACAGGGGACATCATGTGAGCAGCCCAGTCCTTCTGCAGCCCCCAAACCCGCCATGCTCCTGCATGACCCCAAGTAGGCTCTGCAGTGAGTGAACACAATTTAGGAGCTCTCTGGGCCCTGCCTCGCCACGTCCTGGGGAGTCTGAGGCTCCAACCCAACCCGGTGACCCACCTGAGACCACCATGGCCATGATGAGGTCGGCCCCAGCTGAGCGGGAGCTGATGATGTGCTGCTGGATAAGGAACTGTGCCACTTCCACTATGTTGTTGAATGAGCGTTTGAGGATCTTCTCAGCCCAGTTGCAGGTCAAGGCACAGGCTGCCTCCATCACCTCACTGTTGTAGGACTGCACCAAATCCGTCAGCTCTGACTGCTGCTGGTGGGACAAGTTGTGAGCGCTCGTGGCACCTGCCGGGACTTCCTGGATGCCAACAGGGCCTGATTCTGCTGTCCCCAGCAAGTCACAAGCCCATGCCATCTCAGTGACACAAGTCCCAATGGGTAGGCACGTCCCCTTTCAGCTTTGGAAAGCTAATGGGACAGTGCAAAACCTGCTCCCAGCCTTGCTAGCCTCCCAAGAGCACCAATGGAGGGTTCCCCATCACAAACCATGGCCTTCGTTAGATGTAACGAGCAAGCAGGTGTAACTCAAGCAACCAGGGCACCAGAGTACTTACAGTCTCTGTCACTTTGAGATCCAGACTAGGCAGGGGCGGCAGGCTCACCACTGTCTTCCTCCGGATCCCGCTGTAGCAGTACGTTAGGCAGGGTTAAGGTGTCTCAGTGCCACACAAATACAGCCAACAGCTTCCAGCTTCAGGCTAACATTTGAAGGGATGCAGCTGCCGGGCTCTCACCACTGCCACCTGCTGCAGCCTGGACTCATCTTTGTGACAGTGACAGCAGCCTGTCACAAGCCAATCTGGGCTGTTCTCTGCTTGTTGCATTTCCTGGCACCTGTGAGCTAAGCCCATGTCCTTTCCATGCATCCTGAAACTCAAGATCTCCCTCGGACAACCAAGCTGAAAAAGCAGGAGCTGGACGCCCTCCAGACACAGACTTAGACCAAGCAGTTCTCGCCTGCCCATCCAACTGCCATGGGGACCAGCTCCAGGGCTTCCCAAGCGAGCAGTGCTTGTGGAAGGATATTTCGATTGTCCTCGACCTCCCAATCTTCTGGCTTTGATGTTTGGGAAGATCTCTCGGATGATCTTCCCAAAGTTGTTGGTGCTGAGAGGGTGACAGCAGAGGTTATCGCAGTATCGCCTGCCAGAGGGCCAAAGCCAGAAAGAAAGCTGCAGATTCAAACTATCAAGCCCTTCTCATTGCTCTACAGATGCATTTTTTTCATACTGACATGGCTCATTTTAGATACCCAAGAGCAGGCAAAGCTTCCCAAACCAACCCAGGTGTCCATGCCCAGGGAAGAAACACTCCTGCCCCTGCGCTCACTTGTAGGCATCGTAGACGTCCTGCTTGGGCAGGCATGTGTCTGTGTGTTCTTCCAGGTGATTCCGGATCCAGTTGTACGCATGCATGTACTCGGCTGCGCTCAGCAAGCTCAGCTCCAGGCTACCACTGCTCCAGAGGAACCCAGCAATCCAAAAATACAAACATTTAGCAGAAGCAGTAGAAGCAGAAGAGGAGTGCTGTGGCAGTATTCACTCCTGGCCTCTTTCAATCCCAAGAGCTTCTGCTCTCCTGGCCAAGCTCACAAACATGGCCCTGTTTCACCCTGGCACCCACCTTTTTTCCCCCAGACTTGGGCCCGACGGCAGCTGGAGGTAGAGGTAGAGCTTGTCGTTGTCAGAGAATTTCTGCACATCTTGCTACAGCCAAAGGGTCCACACGAACAGGAAGAATGGACCAGAGAAAGAGAAAGATTAAAGATCCAAAAGAAGCAGCAGCTTCTTTCAACAGCATCATCCCTCTGGTCCCCACACAGGGCTGGAAAGTTAATCCCCAAGGAATTAGGTAAAAAACAACACCCAGGTTAACCAGAAGAGGGGTGGGAGCATGTCAAGAGATTGCAGACAAGTCATTCCCTCCTCCTTGGCTGCAGAGGTACTCACCAGAATGGAGTCGACTTTGTTCTGCACGGATTTGCTGTGTGGGACAGAGACAAAAGCCATTAACATAGAGAAGGACGATGTTCCAGTGCCCGGGACAGAGCCACAGGCAGTTTCTGAACCCGCCTGCTCTAGCCAAGCTTTGCCACTACAGAAAGGACCCAGTCTGGGGCTCTGTTCTGTGTTGGTACAGCATCTAGTACAGGACTTAGAGGTCTCACCACTCTACTACTAATATAAGAAGCTGCAAGCACTGGACCACAGGTATCTTGTCGATCCCTGAGGCTGCAACCTTATTACGTGAGCCTGCATTTGTTAGTGCTCAATTAAGGAAGATGCTTCAAGAAAGGCGAGCGCTGCCCTTACGAGATGGTGCTCCTGAGCTTCTGCAGCAGCATGCTGGACTCGTTTGGGTTGCTCTGGGAGCTGTCGGGCGACAAACTTCCCTTTGGGGTGCCTTGGGTGCTCAGTTCTTCATCAGCCATGACATCTGTTTGCTGCTGGAAGATGGAAACCAAGAACTCAAAGAAGGGGAGATAAACCCTCCAGAGATACAAACGCACCAACAGGCACCTACAGCACTGACCTCCGGCCACCCTCCCTCCCTGCCCAGGCTCTGAGGCATGAGCTTTGTTTGTCCTCAGCCCTGTTCCTTCTGCTCTGAGTGCCCAGCGGCACCTGAAAGGGGTGAAATCCCAGAAAGAGGGACACAGATGCTGGTCTGTGTCTGGGACCACAGCAGGTCTCAGGGGCCTCGCACAATCACGGCAGGGATACTAAGGATGGGACCAGGGCAGGTCCATCGCGACAGGGATGCTGGCGGGGGCAGGCACTGGGACACCAGGTGCCCCAGGTGGTAAGACAGTGAGGACACTGGCACATCAGGTCTCCACGGCCAAGGGGACAGGGACACTGGGGGACACTGGGACCCCTGGTTCCCACAAATGCAGGGATGCTAGGGACAGCAAGTCCCCACGCACAGGGGGACAGGAACAATGGGGGACACTGGGACACCAGGTCCCTACAGACATGGGGACAGGGATGCTTGGGCCACCGGGACAGCAGATCCCCACAGGCACAGCAGGACACAGCAAGGAGATGGCACTGCCACATCAGGTCCCTGTGGACATGGGGGCAGGAACACTGGGGGCACGGAGACAGCAGGCCCGCCCAAGGGGGCTGGGGACGCGGTGAATCCCCCCTCCCCACCCGACCGACCCGGACCGGCCCTTCAGGACCAGTCGGGGGGAACCGAGGCGACCAGCCCCGCACCCACCTGCGGGCAGCTACAGCCGGGGCCCGGCCCGCCCTGCCCTCATGCCAGGACGGTCTGGTCCGGTCCGGTTCGGTCTGGTGCGCAGCCCACGCGCAACAGGAACCGAAAGTGCTGTACCCTGCCGGGACGCGCCCGCGGGCCCCTCTCGCCGCTCTCTCTCTTTTTTTTTTTTTTTTCTGATTGGCTACGGCAGCGCCGATCTGCCCGGATACTGCCCCCTTCTTTAATGTGATTGGTGACTGCTGGTTTTCCTACCCGGATACAAGTGGGGTTGGGCTTCTGAGTGGTCGGGCGCGAGTTGAACTCTGCCTAGTAACAGGCTCCTGATTGGTGGGGCTGAAAGAGGAAGCGCGAACGGGAGTGTGCGCGCAGTGAGCGCGCAGTGTGGGTGCCTATAGTGTGTGTGTAAAGCGTGCACATGTACACAGTGTGTGTGCGTGCACACAGCAATGTACACGCATGTGCATGCAGCATATATGCATACAGCATATGTGCATACAGCGAGTGCACACACTGCGTGCACGTACATGCAGTGTGTGCGCAATATGCATGCATGCGATGGGTGCAGCATGCAACAGGTGTGCAGTACTTGCACATGCATGTGTGTTGTGTGCATGCAGCACGCTGGCAGTGCGTGTGGATGCAGGTGTGGGTGCAGCACATGGCTGGCTCCTCTGTAGCCAGTGGCCAAGGTCAGAGGGGTTTCCAGGACCCTAGCACCTCTGCCATGGGTGTCTTGCAAGGAGCTGAGGAAGGTGGCATTGGAGGAAAGTGCCTTGGTGCCCTTCCTCCTGCCCTTTTCCCGCTGCTTTTCCTGCTCCCCCCAGGGATTTTCTTTCTTTGGGAACAAGGGACAACATGGCTCTTTTATTTTCAAACTGGAACTGCTGCCTGGCGCATCCGTGACTGCAGTTCCTCAGGTTTGGGGAAGTACATTGCTGTGATGCCACTTCCCGTGGGATCCTCAGAGCCAGATGTCGGAGGTGCAGTCCCCGCCAGGGTAGCGGATCTCGTGTGCGAGGCAGGGACCCTCGGGCTCCTGGCCAAAATCCACCAGAAAGCTCTTGTTGACGGCCAGGCCACCCCGCTCTGTGTCCACATCGAGCTGCAGCATGACAGAGCCCTCTCTGTGCGGGGAAGACAGGACAGATACAATAGGAGGACTGGGGGCTATGGTGATCCTCTCCACCTGGATTTGGGATGAGCTGTGCAGAGTGGGTGGCCCGAAGGTGCTCTGGCTCCCCTCACCATCCCTACCTGATGAGCTCAGGGTAGAACTGCTTGTCCCAGGCGCTGTAGAGGGACGTGGTGACATAGAGCCTCTTCCCGTCCAAGCTGAGCTGGATCATCTGTGGTCCCCCTGGCACCTTCTTGCCCTGGAAGGACACAGAGGGACAAGATATGTTATGGGCATGTCATGGCCTGCCTGGTCTTCCTGGGGGACCTGGCGCAGCTGGATGTTCTCCTCTTGGTGTGTTGCCACCACCCAACATATGGATGGGAGCTGGAACCCTCCGGGTGTCCAGGCAATGTTGGTCCAAGTGGAGGTGGGACCAAGTGGATGGTAAAGATGACAAGGATGCCACTGGAGGGACAACGGAGTTCACCTTGATTATGAATGGCTCCGGCTGCCTCTGCAGCTCCTGGTCTTCGCACACGGTCACAGGGCCACCTCTGCTGATGCTGCCGCCCACGAAGACCTGGAAGCAGAGCCAAGAGCCCAGGATATGGCAGCAGGGTGACCACGCTCTCCGTCCAGCCTGGAGGAGTAGCAGTGGAGGCAGCTAGATGCTGTCCTACCTGTCCCACCAGCTGAGGCTGGCGGGTGTTGGAGATATCGTACTGGCGGATGTCCCCATGCAGCCAGTTACTGAAGTAGAGGAACTTGTCATCCAGCGAGATAAGGATGTCCGTGATGAAGCCTTCAGTGGGACACGGCAGCGTCACCAAGCGGAAAAGCAAAACGTGTGCGGTAGGGGCCGTGGGCATGCACTGACCTGGCATTTCCGGGAGAATCCAGCCCTCCACCTTCTTGCTGGGTATCTGGATCACCTTCTCCGCCGCCCAGTCCCCTCCCTGCAAGAGGCAGCAGATGGAGCTCAGGGCAGGCATGCAGCTGCTCACAGAAGCACGTGGCTCATGTCCCTGGATGCCACCATCCCCCAGAACATCTTGACACCTTCTTAACTTTTCCAGCCTGCGCTGTTCTCCCCTATGTCCCCGGCCTCCGAGGCGAGCGCACCTGGGTCTTGTAGAAGCGGTGGATGGCGCTGCTGATGGTGCAGCCCACGTAGCCCTCAGCTGCATTAGGGTTGTGGAGGAAGCGGATCTCCAGCGGTGCTGCGTCCTCCCCGACGTCGATGGCCTGGATGTAGTTGTGGGTACTCCAGTCCCACACGTTGAGGTGGCGGCCGTAGCGCCCTGCAGGGGTGACATGGTCAGGGGGATGTGCAACGTGCAGGGTCTCGTGCACCGGCAGAGCTGTCATCTTAATTTGGGGCTTTGGCAAAGCCACATGAAGGTGCCCAGGATCCAGCTGGGCTGGGATGGTTGACGTGGCTTTGATGGGGCTGCCAGTCTGCAGGGCTACGGCCAAAACGCAACCTGAAGCACAACTCAATGGTAGCATTTATGGAGCATCTTGGGCTGAACTACCAGAGTTTGCAACTGAAGTAAGTGGGACTAGGTGCTCTCTAGGAAGTGGTGTGAAATTTGACAGTTTTATCTGTCTTCTTTAGGTTTTCAGCTTTCATCAGCAACACAAAAGCAGCAGATTGAAGTTTGGCCTTTCTGAGGCCAAACTTCAACATACTGTTCAACATCTCATTTAGAAGTATTTAAACCAATAGTTTAATCACCTTTCTTCAGATCATTTGGGTCAAACCCATAGCCCAGGCACCTGGGGACTCCCCATTCAGTGCTTATCAGTACATTATGGCGAGGCTGGTACCAGAAGTCATAACCCATCGGGGGCATCTTATCTCCTCTCTCCCAATTCCCCTTGATCTCAAAAGTCTCTCCGTCCAGCAGGATAAAACCACCTGATGCAAAAACAAGGAGGAAATGGCCCAGATTAGCAGTTTAAGTGCTGTAAAACAAACAGATTGACTCATTTCAGAGCAATATGAAAATAAGATGGAGAGCAAGGTCATGGAGATGGGCAAGGTCTCCAGGAGCCGCTGGGTTGGGTGTTGTTCCTGCCCCAGTACGCTCTCCTGGGGGATTACAGGAGGAAGATGATAAGAGGAAGAGCACCTTTTCCACAGCCTGCTGGGTCCCCCAGGGTACTGATCATGATCTCGCCGCTGCCCAAGCAGTGGGACGTATGTGGATAGCCCAGGTTGCACTTCCAGAACACGTCCTCGGGGTTGATGACCTGCAGGGAAGTTCACATGCTATGGCACAGCCTGGGCTGTGCCAGGAGAGCTCGATCACTCGCACATCAGCAGGAGAGCAACCACCTTCCCCAGCCTTCAGGTGCTGCCACTTGGCCATCATCATCCTGCCAAACTTCAGACTCATCCCAAAACCTTTCCGCTGAGCTGTCACCCGTGCAGGGTGATGCCACATTCAAGGTACCTTGTGAAGCCTGGGAGCTCTCAGGTCGGTTCCCACGTCCACCACGTAGATGCGGGAGGAGATGAGGCTGGGCAGGATCAGGCGGTTGCGGGCCTTGGTGCTGTCACCGAAGCAGCTGCTGCAGGCGTTCCAGCCAGAGTGGTGCAGCTCGTCACCCACGTTGGGCATGGGCAGCCGGTGGATCACCTGCAAAGTCCGAGGCCTGGCTGCAGGAGGGAAGTGGTGCGCTTTCCTCTGCACAGTGCTAGCTCAAGGGGCAAGCACTGAAATATTTCTCTTTACTGGTGTTCTGCCACCTGGCCAGGCCAGGTTAGCAGCGAGATAAGGGGCTTGGTACCTGGCAGTAGTGCGGGGATTCAGGATTGACATCCACGGTGGCCAGAAAGTCTGGTTTCTCCCTCTCGGTGTTCCTGTAGATACAGGGCACATACACAATCTCCTCCCGGGGACCTGTCAACACATAAACTTTGTCAGAAAACACGTCCAGAAGGAAAAAAGGTATCACAGGAGTCACTGGTCAGATCAGACCTCCCCGCAGAGGATACTTCCCTCCATCATGTCTACACAGGTCCAGGCAAAAGCTTTAAAAATACACGAGAAAAACTATGATAAAGGCTTTCCAGCACTGAAAGCAAAGAGAAAAAGTGCCAGTAACTCCAGTACGGTTGTAGCGAGCAGTGCAAATCTACCACAAGGTAGCGGTGCAGGACAATACTGCATCAACCCATCATCTCCAAAGAGCCACCACTGCAGTTTTGCTCGTGCTGCTCCTGTTCAAGTGATGGTACAAGGGGTGATTAGGATCGTGGATGAAACAGTTTTGCTCTGAACACTGCCTAGCTCTCAAGCAAGGGTATATTGATCTCTCATGGTTGCCTCAGCATTCAGGAAGTGGCGTTCGCTTGTGGTTGTGTGTGGAATGAGGAAGCGCCAAAGCATGGACGAGGAGGGAACAACTGGTCTCAGAAAGGTTGAGGAGGCAACCCTGGGACCTTCAGGTTTGATCTGAAGCAGACAGACATTTCATGGGCATGTCAGAGTTTCAGGGATAAGAACCATGGACCAGGGGTGTCCCAGGATGAACCTGAGACATTTGCAGGTGCAAAGATGTTCTGAGGGACCACAATGGGCTTGACTTGATGGAGGGCTGCTGGCTGCAAGGCTGTGGTCACAACTGGCTCCAAACCATCTGAACAGAGCAAGGACCCACCTGAAGAACTGCTCTGAGAGGTGAAATATGTAAAAGGGAGCCAGCTGGGACATGCCTGGGCCTTGGGACGCGTCTGGCCAAGAGCAAGGTAGCACCTGTGTGAGGTACGTCCTTGGTGAGTGGCGCTTTTGCTCCCACTGTGAGGCCAGAAGGAGATGTCAGGGCAGGATGAGCCCCAGGCAGAGTCTGGACAGGTAGAAAGCCTCTGAGAGCAGGAGTCACCTAACTGGGCTATAAGAATCTGGTGCCCGGAAAAGAAGGATGTTTCATCACACACATTTGGGAGTCACCCCCCTAAAGCTGCAGAGCTGTCTAAGGCTGGAGGCAGGTGCTGTGAGGGCGTTTGCTAAACCCCAGGGAAGAGGATTAAGGGATCAGTAGATGGAGTCAAGGCAGTTATTGGTCCCTGGACGCTGGTGTTCTGGCAATACCGCTGCCTGTGAGAAACTTAAATATTGTTTTTGCAAAGTGAAGCCACAAGTAAGTCTGCTGCGAGTCATGACCCATCCCAAAACTTGAAAGGATTTGCTCTGGCTCCAAGCTGTTGTTACGCAATTGATGTTCAACCCTTGGTAGATCCAGAGAAAAAACATTGCTTTCCTCACATTGCTGGGAGCTCCGCAGAGGGGAGTTTTGATTTGATAATGCCCTCTTGAAAGCGTTATTTTAATCTTTGCCTAAACTGCAGACAGATCAAGACTCTTCCCTAGATTGCCCAGATTTCAGACTTACCTTTCATAGCATCCAGAGGAGAGGCGAAGCCCGGACCACATGCTCCACATTTTTCTGTGTGGAGAATAAAACCAAGCAAAACATAAACAACACACAGTTATTTTAACGCCCATTTTTCAAAGGAGACGGCAGCTTTGGGGAGCCTGTCTGGAGAAATATCAAGTCAGGTAGTAGCTTCCCCATCCCCATAGCTGCAGCAAGAGCAGTAGGTGTTCCCGGTCTGGGGAAAGGAACTCCCCAATCCCAAAGGAAAGCACCCCTGAATGCATCTCTCTTATCATAACATGTCCAGTTCTCTGCAAAAGAGGCAAAGCAAGTGATGGTTGGAGAAGATGGGTCCTTCCTGGACTTCCCTAGGACTGATGAGGAAGAGAGCTCAGATGCAGACAGTCTTCAGGATAGCGGTGCTGCAGTCCAGGGCCATTAATGCAAAGCTTTTTCATGTAAGCTGAGCCTTGACTATAGCCAGGTAATTCAGTGCACAAGGTCTCTGCTTCCCCCCCAGCCCCTAACCCTCGCCAGAAGGTCCCTGAAGCCCTTGAGCCACCATCACAGTCCTGTGGGGGGTCTTTGAAAACAGCACATTCAGATCTGTTTTTTGTTTTGCTTTTTACTTATGCTACCTGGGTGCCTCAGTAAGGCAACCACAAGCTCCAGAAGACCTTAGGAAGAGTCCAGGACAGCACACGCATGGGTCACCCCCAAGCCTTCCCCTGTGGAGAGCAAGTTGCTGATTTCTTACCCGTGCTGGACGTTGGGTTGGGTCTCAGGTGCTGCTGAGATGTGGGAGGAGATGGTCCCTCCTGCATTGCGTCCGTTCAGAGCAAGTTGGAGGAGAATATGCAGATCCTCAAGGGCTCAAATATATAGGGAGCTGGATGGGGAGGAAAAAGGATGCCAAGGGGAGGATCATGCTTGGAGGGGTGTGGGAGGGACCGGGGCAGCTTTTTAGCTTCTTGCAGCACTGAAATCATGGAGGGAAGTTATTGCAGCACTGTCAGAGCCTCCTCCCCGCCCAGAGGGGCAGGAGCTGTGGCCGCACTGCAGAGCGCAGACTTCCTGGCATGTGCTTTGGCCATAAGCAGGTTCTGCTGCTTCTCTTAATTCCTTCCTAGAAGCCCAGTCCTGAGTTTCCCATGGAACTGATGGACTGGATCTACTGGGAAATGGGCGAGTGCTTCCATTCCCAACCACAGAGATAATTTTATGAGGTTGCAGATGTTAATCACGAGTGAAATTGAAGAAGCGAGGACTGGGTTGCTTTTAACTGCATGATGACTGTTGACTGTGGGATGTTAATCTGCTGTCTGGGAGGAGGGCAGAAGCAAAGTAACAGTTTCCCCATGACACATCCCCTTAGTCAGAGTGTGGGCTGCTGCGACTGGCAGGGGCCGCACAGGGGATGCTCGACCTTTGCAGATGCATCTCTGTGGGAAGGTTGCTGCTTTTGACCTACTGAGTGCTCCTCGCAGCTCACAAACCAGCCAGCTCCAAGAGCATGACCTGAAGACAGCGAGCAAACCCCACAATGGCATTTGCTCAATGCCTCCCTGCCCCACACTCACCTGCTTGGGCTCTTATGTCTGTGTTCAGTGCTCAGGTCTATAGAGTTCAGTTCGCCACAGATGCACATGGCACAGGATCATTGTACCCCTCTGCATCTCACCAAACCTGTGAACCCAAGGTAAATAAATAAATAAATAAATAAATAGGTCAAGGCAGGGCTAAACAAAAGCTTAGCTGGATCTGGGCCTCCAGTAATCCCCCATAGAGATGTCTCTACCGTAATTCAGGCCAAATAGCTTTATTGGGGCTATGTCCTTAGAGAAGAGGGATGAGGCCAGTGGTGTCTGTCCCCATGGTTTAAGGAAGTTGTTGAAAGCTGCAAAGGAACTGGAGGGAAACATTCATCTTCCAAATAAACGATTAAAGGGCCAGGAGAGGCAGCTCCTCTAACTCCTCACATCTGGGCTTCACAGGATGATGTAGGGACGTCTGTTGTGCAGACTCTCTCTCCAGCGAACAAAGAGAAAGCAACAACCCTAGTGAAACATACGCCTTGTTGACATCTGAAGGAAGGGCAGATGACGCTCATTCCACAGCCACCTCAACACCAGGGACTTGTGCTGAGAAGATCTGCAAACAAAGCAGTCACTGAGAGCCCTGGAGGACCTTGGATCCTCTTTACATCCTAATTTTTAAACCACCAAACTAATTCTGTTTTTTGTCTGCAATGTCCCCTGGCAGAGAAGCTCAAGGCCAACAGGACTAGTGGAGAGGTGTGTGGGTGAGCACTAGGGTTTCCCCTGCATCTCCCCTGGGAGCCAATGCTTGATGTC
>VWPW01032796.1:0-15859 GCA_013389825.1 Crypturellus undulatus | reverse complement strand
GCGCCTGGCGGAGCTGCCCGCGCTGGGCCGGCGGCGGCTGCAGGCCTTCCTGCAGCAGGTGGACGACACGGACCTCGTGTGGCTGCGCGAGATCCGCGAGGAGGCCGGCAGGATGTTCAGCAGGTACCGTGCCCTGCCCGTCCCCCCCTCCCCGCTACCCGCCGCCCGCTGGGCGCCGCTAACGGCTTCTCCCCGGCCCCGGCAGCCACTACAGCGACGAGCCCGAGCTCATGCCCAAGACGCCGTCGCAGCGGAGCCGCCAGAGGAGGAAGCGCCTGTCCGCGCTGCAGGACGAGGCCAGGGAGCCGGCCAGGAAGAGGTGAGCGCGGGGCGCCCGCGTCCGCCCTCCGCTACGTGCGAAGGCAGCGCCGGGGGGCGAGTGGGCGCTCGGGGCCCCGAGAGCCGTGACCGAAACGCGGCCGCTGGGACGAGTAGCGCGGCGCAAAGGTCACCTTTGGGAAGAGGGGAGTGTGGGAAAACCCGGGAGAACTTCCTTTGGGAGCAAGGGCTGCCCGAGGTCGGGCTTCCCCGCACAAGGGCCTTTATGGCCCGTCCCTCCATGCTGTTAGAGGCTCTGCTCTCTGTTTAACCTGCTGGTCTAAACGGGGTATAGCACCGAGATGGAAACGCATCGTGTGACTATCCTGCCTTCTTGCTCCATTCCGTACTGTGTTCCTGCAGTCCTTAATTCCCTGGCTCCTCTTGGGGTAGCTGTTAAATGGGCTCCTCCATGTCTTTTAGCTTTGTTATCCTGCGTGTTTTAGTTTATCTGTGGAAGTGGTTCAGGAAGCATATGGGGAGGCCTTGCAAACAGATTTAGATGGGCTTTTTTTTTTAATTATTTTTTTCCTCCTACCTGCTACGTTCCCAATCCAAAACCATGCAAATGAGCAGGTACAGAGCTATTTTGTCAGGAACTTGGGCCTGTTCCTGGATGCAGTTCCAGTCTAACAAGCTGTTTCTGTTGCTAGAATATCTCGACGTCGGAAAAGCAGTCTCAAGCCAGTAGACTTTAAGCAATGCTCTCGAATCCAAAACAAACAAAACCAGGAGCTGATGAGGTCTATGACTGAAGATGTCTCCTCATCTCAACGCGTGACAAGGTCCCAGTCCGCAGCACTTGCGAAGCTCTCTGGAGTCCCTGCGGAGAAGCCCTCTGTGCAGCCAGTTGAAGGGAAGCTTCTTCTAGTGGAAATTGGGCTCAAGGAGCGCCTCAGTGCCGAGCTACACTTGCAGAACAGTGCCTCAAAGCTTGGTGAGAAGGCCTCCACAACCATCCTCCTGAGCCCCGGAGAGGTTTCTCCCAGGGAAAGCAGCGCTGCGGAGCTGCAGCCGGAGCTTGGAGCTTCCATTCTGGTGGCTCCTTTTACCCCCAAGGCCAGAGATGCAGGAGAAACCAGCGGTGCTTCCAAGCCAAACACAAGCAATGCAGCTAACGCCACGGTCGTTAAAACCAAGGAGCCTAAGGAGCAGGAGGTAGATGTTCCTGCTCAGGCACCAGAGCATAAGGAGGCCTCCGGAAAAGAGCTTTCCCGGCCCATAGGGGAGAGCCCAGGCACTCCGACGGGCTCCGGACTCGGCCGTCGCTCCGTGCGCAGAAGCCTCATGGGGAGACCTTCCGCGATCCGCAGAACCTCCTTGGCAAAGAAGTACTCCATGGCCAGCAAAAGGCAAAGTTTGACCCGTAAATCCCATGGCAGGACAGCGGCCAAGAGGAGGACGTCACGAAAGTCCTCTGTGCTCTCCAGTCCCATGAAGTGTAAGTTTAATCTTGCCAGATAAGTTTCCTTTGCGTGGCTCCTGCTCGCTTGCCCTGCTGCTGGAGGGAAGTTGTGTTTGAAGCGGTTCTGTAACTGCTTTTTAAGAGGGGTATAGGCTCTCAAACAGATGAGTGTTTTCTGGAAAATGTGGCAGTGATTTACTTAACTCTACTGCTCTTTAAACAAGATGTCTGCTAGCTCTAAAGCCTTTGTTTTGAGAAGGAAATTTTGGGGCTAAACTATGTAAATATCTTCCAAAAGCTTGGAAGGCTGTTCAAGTCACAGTGGAGACAGATTTTTGTGTAAAGAACAGAAGCAGATTTAAATGCTCTCAATCAATTCATTTAAATGGCTTGTAAGTTCTTGCTGCTGGAATGCCATCATTGGGTTGGCTGCAGGAAAATGGAGCGCTGAATATTGCCTCTCTTGAGCCAAGTGCCAGGCAAAAAACAAGGGCTATTACATGAACAAGTAAATGACTCCTGGGGTGCAGGTGATGCAAGAGAGGCTCTTCTGTGCAGGGCAGGAGAGCCTGGCTCTCTTGTGCAGGTACCTGATTCCCGGGATAGTACAGCTGAATGGATGCTCCTGCAGCGCTTTAATCCTCAGCATTCTTGTTTGGCACTTGTGCTGTAAGAAGCTGCTTTAGCCTTGTGCAGCCAAACTTGGATGTATTTGGACAAACACTTTGATGTTTTTCTTCATATCAACTCAATGATTCCATTGGAATGCTTTTCTAGAAGTGTAATACTGCACTCCTATAACTTCTGTGTTAGTAACAGCTCTGTGTAAGCTTCTGCCTCTGCTCTGAGAGCTCCCTAAGGAAAAACGAAGCTGTAGGGACAGTGTTCTCAGCTCTTAAGTTTGAAGAGGCACTAAAGTTTTTATCTCTGATATAAGTAAGTCTTCACTGTTGGGATCTGCGTTTTCCGAGAGGCTTAAGGAAGACTTTATTGCTTCTTTCTGTTTGCAAAACCTGAAAAGATTTTCCTGCCATCTATCACAGAAAAATCTGCTTTCTTATTAAAATGGTAGGCAGGGCTTTCTCTAGCGCTGCCTACGTCACCCTTACTTGTAGCAGCATGTACCTGAATTGCAAGGAGATGTCAGAGACTTTGTAGAGGCATCCTGGGTTGTGCCCTGGCCTGTCCCTGTGTTTTACAGTTTTGGCTTTTCTTCCCTTTCAGGCCCTGGCAATGGAGAGGTGCCAGAGGAGGAAGAAACAGCTGTCGAAACTGGGTGAGGCAACCTTAAGAGATTCCTTTAGCCTTAAAGTCATGGTTGGAGGCTTTCCTAAGTGTCATTTTTGATTTTAAAATGCACTGTTTACAGATAACTATTGAACATGGTTGTCTTTTTCTTTGTAGGCCTCATTCTGGACTTTGCACCCCCTCCAAGTTGGTAAGGTTTAAGGAGATGTTAAAAGCATTTCTGCTTGTGTGGACTTGCGATTAAAATGTGTTAAATGCATCTGTCAGTCTCTGGGGGATTAGAGGAGTTCCAAGCGCAGCTGAATTCAGTCAGTGTGGTTGTATAAAAAAAAAATAAAGAAAGTTTAGAGCAGTTGGCTGCAGAGGTCTAATTTTGACTGTGTGCGTGAGCCTATTTATAGCCTACCTGACTCCATAGGCAGACTAGAGAGAGTCTGATATTGTCAAGTCAATCATGATGTTCCCAAATGAGTGAGGGATCACAGTGTTCCCAAATCAGTACAACAAAAACTAGAAAAAGACTCATCTGGGAGAATGAATGAGCTCATGTGACACCCAGCTTATTTTGGCTACAAGTTGAGGCATCCTGTCATGCTGTCTTACCTGAGACACTGCAGAACTAAGGCTAGCTGAAGCTAGAAAATAACATGCTCTTTCTTATCTTACATACGCACATATAAATATATACATTCTAGGAAAATAATTGATACATAAAAACACCAAATTCTGGCCTTGGTGTTGATGGTATTAAGACCAAGGACCTGCTCTCTGGCTCTTGCTAGAGATAAGCTGCATGAAAATTCAGTGCCAAAGCCTTACCACATAGCTAAATAAGCTTGACATTTAAAAAAAGGGTTTGAGTTGTGCAGAGTTTGGATGCTATTACAGTCTTGGTATTTTAAAAGCTTTTTTTGACCTTTTCATTAGCTCTGCAAATTATATAGAGCTTGTCAGTTTGTGTTACAGTGACCACAGAAATCTGCAAATATTGTTCAAGCCAAAATATCTTCCCCCAGAATTCTCACTGGCCTCATGAGGAAGATTGTCAGGATTCTGTCAGCATTTCATGCAGAATCATATTAATTCTGACTTTGGTTATTGAAAGTGATGGAGCTCTATGGCCTTAGAACTTCTGTGAGGAAGGACAAGCTTAGATGTAATTTCTCAAGCTGTGCTTTTTACCACCCACAGTAGTTCAAGTAAATGTAGTTCTGGTGGCCATGGATTTTTAACTTACCTGAGCTGTGGCTGTGAAAAGGTTTGAAGGGAACATGTGATGTGGGAAGGGAAATATCTGCAGATATGTGAATAGAGCTAGATTTTTTTTTTCTCCACCCCAGTGTGTTTATAAATGCAGTCTTGTGGCACACCATTACCCTGGGCCAGCGGATTACCTTATCCCATGTATCAGTGGTTTGCCCAGGTCTGATACCCAAATTATTCAGCTCACAGGCTTTTGTTGGCCTGCAAGATGCTTTCTACAGCTACACTATACTTGGGATGAGCCTCTGCGCTTCGGATGAGATTCTTCATCCTTCCCAAGTGCTTCCTTAGTTTCCACTTTTTCCTTCTCTTCCCACTCCTTTGTAGCTGCCAGCCTACCTGCTTGACCGTTTGGCCTTGTTAACTAAAATGAGCTGCTTTTTGCCCCAAATCCAGCAACCATAAACAGATTTCCATCTTGGAAATGCCTTGTCCTTGATGGTTTGAGTTTCCTTGTTCAGTCTGAGTAGCAAATCTCCCATTATGGACCATCGTGTTCTGTGTTAAATGGGCAGGACAGTGACAGCAGGCACTTTACGAAGATGGTGTCCTGAAATATCTTTCCAAGCTGGAGATTAGGACTTAATCCAGGCTACCAGTGGCACTAATTTCCAGTATGTTTTCTCTGGCAACATTGCAGACTACCTAAATGACGTGGTTTGAAACAGCAATTGCCTATGGCTGTGGGAGAACCGCGCCAAAGCCTCTTTGCTTTTCCTACAGAATGTCCAAAGTCCTCGGATGTCCCTTCGTACGCGGACCCTCAGCAGAGATGAGCAGTCACAGGAGTCAAGCAACAAAGGTAACTTCCAGAGGCAGCTTTTGGGCAGAAATCTTAAGAAGTCCTGCCTTTGTTGAGACTGACTGGGAAGTCAAAAACATGAGCTACTTCATTTGAGTCTCATGCTCTTCTGATGCCTTTTTAAAAAAAAAATAATTATTTATTGCTAGAATTGACTGAGTTACTGCATTTGCTTTCAGAAAGCAACTTAAATAAGAATGGGGAAACCCAGGACCCGCCCCAAAGTGCCAGGTATGTTTACAGAATCATTCAAGTCCAAAGGCACCCCTGGAGATCTCTAGTTCCCTGCTCAAAACAGGGCCAACACTGACATGTTAAATAGTTTCAATGTTTTGTGATTCTGAAATTTCTGCCATAAATTCCCCTGCCTGTAATGAGGAGAAAAAAAAAAAGGATTTAATTTGTATCTTCTCTCACATTAGAATTTTTTTTCTTGGATAACTGCTTGAGTATGCAAAATAAAATTTCTTTTAAGCTAAGACAGTTTACGTTCCCCCCCACTTTAAACCTGACTTTGGCACTCAAGTGGGTTTGCCCTGTATAAAGACCTGTGTTTTTCCCCTCCCAGGAGAAAGCCAAGCTACAAAAGAGCTGTGGATCACCGCTATGACCACCAGCAAGCAGAAGATGGAGGGCTTTCTCCTCCAAGAAGAAATATCCCATCCCCTCTCTGCCCGGCCAGCAAAGTAAGACGCTTGCATCCAGAGGCACTGCACCTGGAGCTCGTGCCTGTCTAGTCTCCTAAGACTGACTTTTGGCATTCTTCTCACAGGTGGTACGTCCTTTCAAAACGTTTTTGCACACTGTGCAGAAGAATCAGCTCCTCATGACCCCCAGTTCTGTGGGCAGAAGTGGTGTAATAAAATCTTTTATTAAGCACAACACTCCTCTTCAAACTGATCTGAAGGTAAGCTGAGATTTCGAGTCACGGGCTCATAAATGATGGGCTAATGTGTGGCCATGTTAAAGCACAGATGCCACACAAAATTCCTGCTCTGTACTAGACTGGGGAATAATGGTTGACACTTATATCAACTAAACTTGTGATTAGGCAACTCCCATGGGTTCTTATGCTATGGCACTTCTGTAACACTCCTAAGTGGCCCAAGTGTGTCACAGGAAGGAAAAGTGGGAAAGGAAAATTGAGAGAATGCCAGTGTTCAAGCCTAATGTGCATCGATATCAACAGTCTGAGTGTTACAGCCAGCTATTAGCAAAGATGAGGTAAGAGGCCTCTGCTGCTTATACCAGCATTAAAGCTTACAGCATTGTGGGGGAAGCTCCTGTGGCTAAAGCAGGGTGACCTGGAGAAGATCTGGTTCTAGAAAACCTCTCTGATGAGAGGATCCTTTGCTTCAATTTCATTGAAGGTTTGTTTTAGGTTTCATTCAAAGCAGGCAGCTTCCCCCTCAGTGACCTCTCTTATCTGGGGGACTAAACAGAACTAAGTAATACCAGAGAAGTAAGATCTAATAATTAGTTCAAATTTAGCTAGTTTGGGTACAAATAACCACCAATCTTTTGCAATATGGAGCACAGCATAAGCTAATCACCTGAGTACTTACCCTGCATATCAGTGCTCTTGCTTGCACTGAGCCCAGGACTGTCATAACCTGGCAGTTGCTGTACCCCATCTGATGATGGATTAGCTTCTCTTAACCTGATTGCTGTGACTTTAGTGCCTACTCTACCTTGCTGCTCTTGGTAATATATTTAGGCTGAGTTACCTGAATTGCTGGTGAAAATGGGGGGAAAATGCCCTACGTTTTTGTCCAGATTATATACGGAGCTGAATGTGTGTCCCAAATAAACTGTAAATGCTCTAAATGGTGCTTTGCTGTGAGAAATCTTTGTGGGAAGCAAAGAAACCAATGGGAATTGGAAAAGCAAGGTGTTTCCTAGAGTACCACCTTTCCCTGTTAATCCACAGGAAACTGTTGCTAACACTTGGTGGCTATAGCACTTTTTTAGATTCTGTTTATTGGTGTAAAGACATGGTGAGCCTCTGCAGAAATTCCTTGGACTCCTAAGACCGATGGTTCTGTCTCAATTTCCAAGCACCTTTTGCTGTGAGAGATTAACACGGTTCCCTTGTTTTTCATTGTATCTCTCCCAACCAGGTATGATCACATCAGGCTACTTGCGACCTTTTTTTAGACCTGTGACCTCCCCTGGTTGTGGCTGCAGCTCCTTGCTGTTGTCTCTAGGTCCATAATTTCCTGATCAGGCTGGGGTGGGAAGGAGCCCTTGCAGTGGGTGTAATCGCTTCTTGATCCACCCTAGGAAAAGGAGAGGCAGAAGCTAGAGACTCTGAGGAAAAAGCAAGAGGCTGAGCAGCTGAGGAAGCAGAAATTGGAGGAAGAGAAAAAGAGGCGACTAGAAGAGGCAAAGCTGTGAGTAGCTGCTTTCTGCCTTGTCCGCACTGCACTCTCTGGGCTTGTAGGTCTTTGCATCTAGGTCACTTGTCATGCAGATTCAGCAAAAAATCTTGTTCGCTTGCTCTCACGCAGCTGAGGCAGCACTTGTTTTGTTAGTGTACCTAAAAGGTTTAGTAGCTACTACTAAAAAAAAGTTCTTTTCACCTGATTGCTGCTTAAGACTCTTGCCTCACGTCCTCTGTCTCGGATGAATATTGCCAGTATTTAAACTCGTGACCTCAGTGCATTAAGTTCTCTTGCTGCCTGAGAGCTTTCTCTGTTTGCCCTATCCCTGAGCTGTAAGATCTGTTGGAGGAACTAAGATACGCTGCTAAGGTCAGGCTGTGTCCTGCAGGAAACGTGAGGAGCGTCTCCGCAAGGTGCTGCAGGCTCGGGAGCGCGCAGGGCAGATAGAGGAAGAGAGGAAGCGGCGCATCGAGCAGAAGATCGCGCTCTTCGATGAGAAGACCGAGAAGGTAAAGGCCCACGTGCCTGCAGAGTTTATTGTGCAGGGCTAAGCAGCCGTGGAGCTCAACTGTGCCCTGTTTGTGTATCTCCTGGAAAAAAGGGAGCTGAGGATCTTTGAATAAAGATCTCAGAAATCTGGCGTTCAGGGACTTTAAACTACTTTATTGGTCTTAGTTACAGCTAATAGAAGATTAAAAGCTTTGTCTTTCAGAATCGTTCATCTAAAGAGGGTGTATTTAGGCTGGCTTTGTTTACTTGAAGTTGTTTTCCATGTTATTAATAGAAGAACTGAAGTTTTCAGCCACCCTGTAATATGACCAGAGCAGTTGGCTGCCTGCCTGCAGTATCTTTATGAGCTTTACTTATTTTATGCTGTTTCAAATGTGTTCTTATGGGCTCTGTTATATTTGATGTAAAAAGAAAAAAATCAGCAGAGACTCTTCTCCACTCTGGTGGAGATCCAAAAGGTAGTTTCCCTGGCTATTAGTCTTTAAAAAAACCACACAGGCTGCTTCGAGTGGCAAAGAGAGGGAAGCCTTTGCTTTGCGAGTGGGTGGGAGCTCTTCATCCTTGAGATTTACTGTAGTGATACTTGACCTGTACCTGAGACTGAGGCATTCCCTGTGTCTTAGGTGCGGGAAGAAAGGTTGGCAGAAGAGAAAATGAAAAAGAAAGCAGCTGCCAAGAAAATGGAAGAGGCAGAGGCCCGGCGCCGGCAGGACGAAGAGGCCAGGAAACAGAGAGCACTGCAGCAGGTCTGTCCCAGAGCTCGTGTGCTAACGCCCCCGTTGCCTCCCATCCTGCGTGCACTTAGAATGATCTGCTGCAATCTCTGTAAGTGAGGCAGCCAGCAAGAATGCTAACACTAAGCAACCGAGTGAAAATTATGCTGCTGGAGAGGATGTAAGCTTAGGTTCTGTCCTTAAAGCTTTCTGCAGTGTTTTGCTTCCTTTTGCAATCTGTTGTGAGCTGTTACTGAAGACAGTGAGCCAAATTTCTGCAATCTTGGACAGGTTCTTACTGAAGACCCTTAATTTGTGAATTGGCAAGTATTAAATTTTCCAGTTAAGGAGACTGAATGGCGTTATGTGGAAAGAAGTGATGTCACTTAATCTGTCACCTCTGCGCATGGAGGGGGTTTCAGGGCATGGTGGCCACTGGGGCTCTGGGATACAGGGTGGGCAGGGCAAGGCCAGCACTAAGCTGCTGAAAAGATGAGATGTAGCTTCTCTGAAAGCATGCACTCTGTCTGTTAGTCACGTGTGTCACTGCAGAACTGATTNTCTGCAATCTTGGACAGGTTCTTACTGAAGACCCTTAATGTGTGAATTGGCAAGTATTAAATTTTCCAGTTAAGGAGACTGAATGGCGTTATGTGGAAAGAAGTGATGTCACTTAATCTGTCACCTCTGCGCGTGGAGAGGGTTTCAGGGCATGGTGGCCACTGGGGCTCTGGGATACAGGGTGGGCAGGGCAAGGCCAGCACTAAGCTGCTGAAAAGATGAGGTGTAGCTTCCTTGAGAGCATGCACTCTGTCTGCCTGTTAGTCACGTGTGTCACTGTGGAACTGATTGGTGCTGAAGCCCTGGATCAAAAATGCTGACCCTCATTTTGTTTGTTCTGGATGTGGGGTTAGTAATTCCTCTTGTGGGGTTCCTGTAGGATGTTGAGTTAGTAATTCCTCTGGTGCTTACCAGGAGGAGGAGGAAGAACGTCGGCACAGAGAGCTAATGCAGAAGAAAAAGGAAGAGGAGCAGGAACGTGCGAGGAAGATCGCTGAGCAGAGACAGGCAGAGCAGGAGAGAGAGAAGCAGCTGGCTGCGGAGAAAGAGCTGGAGCGGAAGAAGGAACAGGAGAGGATCCAGGCAGAGAAGTAATCTCATCTCCGTTTATGCACTAAATGTTGTGCCGGGACTGCAGAGTGAAGTGCTACTGAAATGTCCTAGCAGAGAAGAGCGGCTTTGTGCAGCTCTGGAAGAAATTCTGGGCCTGATAAAGTAGCCAGTTAGTGGCGAGTGTCCTGAAAAGTTATAATAAAATAAAAGGGGCTTGTGGCAGGCACCGTGGATGGGGGCTATCCCTGTGCAGTCTGGAGTGTAGTGACCTGTCCCTTTGGTTCTCAGGCAACGCGAAGAGCAGGAGAAAGCTGCTCGCCTAAAGGAGCTGCTGGCTGCTAAAGAAGGGCTCCACAAGGAGGTGGAGAAGAAGGAGGTAAGGCTGTTCTGTTTCTCAGTAGCTGCTTAAGAGCCACGGGGATCTGGCTTTAGTAGCCCTCACTGCTGACAGCTTCGTAGCTCAGGGGCTGCTAACAACCCTGTAGAGTGACTTGTTGCACTTCTGGGTTTAGCTTAACAAAAGGCACTTTTAGCAGGTGCCTATAAGTTATTCAAATAGTTTTTGGAATGCCCCTTTCAGGAGTTTTCCCCGCAATTAATGGGATTTTGCAGGAATCCTATTTTGACTTTATAGCATAACTGGGGAGAATTTGCACCTCTGTTTTGAGAAGATTCCAATGAGAGAATAAGGAAGCACAGCTGGAACGGCCCAACCTTTGTGTTACATGGCCACTTTACTTGCAAGAGCTCTGGCACGATGAGCAAAGCTCAGACTGCTGCGTTGGATTTGGTTACTGTCTGTACTGAGTTCAGATGTGCAATTAATGTTTGGATTTTCTGCATCTTGGATAAAGGGATCCCTGGGTTAGCAGCACAGCTTAGTTAATGAGGTTAAACCTAATGAGTCTGTGACGTGGGCTTGCCAGCAGGAGCAGCAAAGGCTGGCAGAGATGAAGAGGCAGGAGCAAGAAGAGAAGACACTGCCCGAGGAACAAAAGGCTAAAGATGGTGCCCAAACACAGCACCTAGAAAAGAAAGAGGTAATTCTGCTCTCTCTGGTGGCCTTTCTTTAAGGGATCCCATCAGAGAACTTAGATTCCAGCACTGAGCTGCTGTTGCCATGGGCAGTTTTACCATACGTTTTCATTCCCCTTCAGTAACGAAGGGCTCCTGTGAAATCTCACTCTGATTATCAGAGGCTGATTCCAGGTAACCTTGAGTAAATGACTTGCAAGAAACAAGTATTTGCCAGGATTTTACAGCTGTCAGCACAAGGGGGTGAACCTGGAATTAAGGTTCCTTTGCTTAACTAAATTTCTGTCTGAATACTGATCCCCGAACAGCAGAGATGGTGAAATGGGGAGTGTTAAGCTCAAAGAGGGCATCAGCCACAGGGTGGCAGCAGAGCCTGCGGGCCAGGCCCTACTGATGTCACTCGAGGTGATCCTGGAAGTGAATATTCTTGTCTGGAGAATTTAAAATAAATGCGCAGACCTCTATTCTACCGGCTTGCAGAGCTGTGCATTTTAATCTTGAAATGCAAAAGAGTGAAACGACTTTCATTTTATCTGTTTTTAGGGAGCTAAACTGTTTCCAGTTNCTGCCGATGTCACTCGAGGTGATCCTGGAAGTGAATATTCTTGTCTGGAGAATTTAAAATAAATGCACAGATCTCTATTCTACCTGCTTGCAGAGCTATGCATTGTAATTTTGAAATGCAAAAAGAGTGAAACGACTTTCACTTTTTTTATCTGTTTTTAGGGAGCAAAATTCTTTCCAGTTTTCTAGAGACACTTATTCCTTTTCCTTAGGAACAGACTTATATTTTGTGGTTCATGAAATGTGCAGTTCTAGCTTCATCTTTTCTGCGTTCTTCAACTGTTTCTGCACTTCACTCAGTCGTGCTGTTCCTATCAATTACATTGTTTGCCCTGAAATGTGCTGTAGTCACATCTGAACAAGATAATGATCCATTTAATATTATTAAACAAGACCAAAGTATTTGAAGGACTCTGCTCAGTTACAGCTTTTGGGATGTAGCAGTTGCATTTAAGCCCTGCTTGGGTGAAGGGGAACTGCTCTGTTTGTATCAGGATTTATTGCCAGCTTGTCACGCGTAGCTGATAAGCAGCCTAATTAAATTAGAAAAGGCAGTGTAGAGTTGTAATGGGGCCAAAACTTTACAACATTGGATTTTGTAATTACTAGCTAAAGCGAGAGGCAGAGCAGTGAGGTGTTCTGAGCGGTGGTAGGGCACAACCCACATGCGTAGCGCTCTGCTGCTACCTCTAACGACTGTGATATCCGTCCTCCAGGCTTCTCCTGTGTGCAATTCCTACCAGATGACCCCCCAGGGCCTGAAGGGTCCTAAACCCCCCAAGATAAATCCCAGTAACTACGGCATGGATCTGAACAGCGACGACTCCACGGATGATGAGAGCTGTCCCCGAAAGCCCATTCCTGCCTGGGCTACTGGTACGTGTTGGCTGGTGGGGATGGATATTGACAGTTCCCAGGGCAGTTCTGCTCTTACTGATGACAAGACTTGCTACAAGATGTTTTTCCTAGTGGATCCTATTTGCACAGAGGTGCCAACCTGGGGCAGTGTGGGTGGAGCGTTGAGTCAAGGAATTCTCTGCCACCTGGGACCTTCATGGACAAAAAAATGCACAAAAACCTCTCAACTGCGCTGCTAATGTCACTTTTGCCAGCATAGGTGGAAGAATATTCTGAACTAGTGCAGTATTTACCCTCCTATCAATATATCCTGCTGCCTAAGGCATTACTAATGTAATTACTAATACCAAATATTACAGGAGTTTTCTGATATTTCTACAGTTTTCTGATTAGTAACGAGGGGAGCACCAACACCCAAACATCATACACAGCAATTTCAATTAAAATAAAGTAACGGTAATGAAATCTCCTCTCTCTGCAGGGACTCAACTCAGCCAAGCCGTAATCCGGCAGTACTACAACCCGCCCAACGTCGACGCGCTCTTCGGGACCATCGTCAGCCCCAAGCTGGAGGACATCTTCTACAAGAGCAAGCCCCGCTACTTCAAGCGCACGAGCTCTGCTGTCTGGAACTCGCCCCCGTTTGCAGGTGCCAAATCGGTCCTAGGGCTGCCCTACGGCCTGAAAAAGTACTGAGAGGTGGGCAGCAGCTGTGCCCCGTGGTACACAGAGTACCCACTACTGTTCCTCTAGGCAAGGAAGAAAGTTATTACTCTGTAAATCTTTAGGTATTAGTCTTGAATAAATGCCAGTTTTTACTGGCCCTTTTGCATTTTCTTTTTTGGGTGGTTATTTTCTTTTCCCTGCTCAGGCAAACCAAACTTTTGGGAGATCTTGTTGATAAAAGGTGCATTTCCCTTGAACCTTAGCCCACAGTTAGGAAACGTTCAGACCTTCAAGTCATCAGAACTGGTCACCTCAAGCACCACGATGCTCCCCGCTGCAGCCAAGCAGGCCTGGGAGCTGCTGCCGAAGAAGGTGGTTTGTCAGGACTGCTCCTGCCTGTCTCGAGGCTGAAAGAGAACTCGCACAGCTAAGGATCCCTGCATAGAGTGCAAATAGGTGCTCCGGGACTGCTCTGAGAGCAAGATGCTAGCAGGTATGTTCTTCATCTGCAAGCTGCACAAATCAAATGATTTTGTCACTCGTAGACTTTATGCCAGCATCAAGGGATCGTGTGGATGAACAATATGGATTTTTACCACAGCTCTGGGAAGCTACTGTGAGGATTTCCCCTTACTGACTTTCAATCATTAAAGAAAGTCCCTCTGTGTAACCATCTCCAAATCTAAACTAGCACAAGCAGCTTTTGTTATTTTAGGCTTTTTAAATGAAACTGTATGAGGTTCTGATTTTTTTCTCCAAGTTAAGTTTTGTTTGTAACAGATTGGATTGAAATGATGATTTGGGACTTAATCTCTGTCTTGCTCTTTTTTTTTTCCCTGTGGCAATTTCATTTACTCAGCATCAAAGGTGGTCTTATTTTTAGGCCTCTGTTTTGCACTTCACGTATTCCATCTGACCCTGCCTCATGGAGTATTATTAAACCGTGTCTCTTAATGGCAAAAATCTTTGCTCAGATTTGAAGCCCCAAGATCACTTGTTATTTTAGTTGGTCCTTCTACACCTGATTCACAAGTGGCACTGAGACTTATGCGTTCTCTGCAGTGAGCTCTTTCCTTATAAAGAGACCAGAGGCATCACTGGGGCACTACTTACTCAAAGATTTTTAAAGGAAACAGTTGTATTTCCCTAGGTTGTTGTGGAAATTTATCTAGTGCAAAGGCAAACTATGTACTTGCCTCAGATTCATCTTTTTCTCGAGGCTTGATTTGTTTTAGAGATGGACAAATATGTTCATGGTTGCAATTCTAGTGGACAAGAGACTTGCAGGTCTGCACAGCTATTTCTTCAGGATATGTTTGAGCCATTAAAGCATTGCACAGGCTTGTAATCCAGGCATAAAAGAAAAGGTGACCTACCCCTTTCTGCACAAACAAACATCATTTACCTCTAATTTGTGTCCTTCTGTTCTTCTCTACCTTCTGCCCTCTCATCCATCTTTTCTGTCTCCGAACCCATTCTACTCTAATGCCAGGCATGTCTCATGTCTCAGTATTGACCTTAAAACCAAGTCCAAGTATACAAATATATATTTGGTTTTGCTATACTTAGCAAAGACAAAAGTCAGATACCTTCCTGAACCGGGAAGACTGACACTGTACAAAGCCCAACAAAATAAATTGAGAGGGCAAATTCCTGGCTGCCAACAGAAAAGTGTTTTCCAGTGATCCAAGGACCACTTGAGCTTGGTAATAATCGTGAAATCTGACTTTTGCCATAGCTCCTTTGCAGTGATGAAAGAGCCTCAAGGAGAAAAGGGTTATATGATCATCCTGAAAGCATTTTACTCCATTTTTATCCCACTGGCTTCAGCAAAACTACCTGGCTTGGTCAGCAGATGCTTCAGGCTCATTCTTTATGGTAAGTAGAGTGCGACTCACTCCTGCAGATTTCAACAGCTCTGCTCTTTTTTTAAAATAAATAAATAAAAAGTTTCTTTGAGCAAATTTTCACAATTAACTTTGTTTAGAACATGGCAGAAAAAAAAAAGACCTGAACTGTCTTTTAAAATAATAAAAGGTGCTCAAAGTGCAGCAAGAGGACTCTGCAAGGTGCGAACTCTACCTGTAACTTTCCATTCTCTGGTGCCACGGGGTTTCTCTGTCTCACCTGCTGCTGCCTTTGGCTCCAGGTGACAGCCCGTCCCCCAGGTGCCCGTTTGCACTGCACAAAGTGGTGCCTCCAAGAACAACAAACAAGTGAACAATCCCCCTGTAGCAGCCCCAGCCCCTTTGGGCTGTTTCTCCAGCTCTTCCTGGGCACCTTTCATCCCCATGTGCGCCCTGATACAGCAGTTCGGAAGTGCCCTGCGGAGCTGCCCCGCTTGTTTGTGGAAACCTGGGCTCCCCTGTGGTACTGGGGCCAAGAGAGGGCTTCCAGGGCTGTTATTTGCAGGGAGAAGGTGACACAAGTCCCTGCAGGGTTCAGAAATAACGTGTGGTAGGTGACGAGGTGAAGTGGTTGTTCCTCAGACCCGGTCTTGGGTGGTAGCGGGATCTAGCAGCAGTGGGAAAACACTATGCAGGCTCATTTGTGTCAAACCTCAGTCCTGGAAGGGATCTCCACTGTTTTCCATATCCTTCCTTTCTTCCAGTCCCTGGTTTCCCTGAACCTGAACCCACGCAGGGGCTGTTTCAACCATGTTAGGACCTAGGCTTTATTTTTGGCTGCTTTGGGGATTAGTCCACAAATATTATTAATCAAATTGGCTTCTAGTGACCCAACCCTTGCCAAAATTGTGGGCAGGAAGAAAACAAGAAAAATGAGTGTGTTCAGATGACATTAAGTAGCTTAAGCCTTAAAGCCAGCTTAGCAGCTCGTGCCAAGGCTCCCCAGCATCTTTCCAAACACTGTTTCCTGCCCCCAGGGCCCTCATGCACCTTCTCCGGGACTCCAGAAGCTGGTTTGCAACCAAAACTCACCTCTGGGGGAGAAGGATTCTTCTGGGGAATGGGATAACTGA
>VWPW01032795.1:0-24435 GCA_013389825.1 Crypturellus undulatus | reverse complement strand
TTTTTTCTAGTTTAAAAATCGACTAGAGTTGCCCTTATACAGGAGGGCTGCCTGGGACTCAGACAAGCCTTACATTTCTTCTGTGTACCCTTTACTGGTCCTGTTCAGGTGTCCTTACAGCTTCCCCCATCCTGGCTGCAGGCACTGAGCTCTCGGCAGCTCGCTCAGATGGTCGAGTGGAGGGTGCTAAGGGGCAGAATGGGAGGTTGCAGCTATTTAGAGCTGTTAACTGCACCCTTGTCAGGGTGTTAACAGGTATCTAGCTGCTAAGCAATCCTGATACCCTGCAGTTACCAAGGAAAACTGAAGATTAGCACTAGCTAATGATGAATTTGTGACAGCCTTGTAGGGAATGGGGATTTTGTAGTTAAAATTGAAGTTTTCCACTTGCTGCAGGTTTGTCTTGCAGCCCCTTCTGTCTGTTGTAGCTTGGCAGCCTGCCTGCACCCCAGGGGCTGCCTCCGTGACCCATCTTTCCTTAAATCTAGCTGTGGGCTGTAGTGTTGCTGTGTCTGCAGTAGAGAAATCTCAGTTTTGCCAAGATTTCCAGCTCCAGAGAGAAGGACCACAAAATTGTCCTGAACACTGGATCCAGAATTTGCTTCTGATGCAATAAGAGCAGCAGCAGTGACCTGCCCCAGCACAGCCTGCTAGGGAAGCAAGGCTGGAAACAAAAGGGAAAGCCCAGTGGTAGGAAGAAGCACCAGGCTGGAGAGAGCCCTCTGCGCTAATTTAATAAATTGCTTGCATTTAGGACCCCAGATTGTTGCTGTTACATTTCTGCTATGTGATGCCACCTGGGATTAACAAGGAGGAGGGGATGAAAGCAGCACCGGTCCGTTAGCAACCGCCGGTGTGACCTCACTCCGTGTCCCGGGGGATATGAGATCATGAGAATGCCAGAGCTCTCCGAGGGGCTCGATTTGCTCGGCGCAGCAGCGTGGCCTGCGAGTGATCTCATCCCCGGGCCCCGGGGAAGGGCGCTGCGGGCGCCTCTCCTCCTGGACTGCCCAGGACTTAATCCCCTCGTCAGGCCTCGCCAATTAATGACTGACCTGCGATGACTTCACTGATGACAAAGCTAATAGGGACTACACAGCAAAATTCCAGGGGAAATTCCCTCCTGTCAATAGGATAACATTGACATAAAAGCAAAAATGTTAGTCTAGATAATGTCATTACAGCTTGTGGGGACTTCTGTGCTCGTTGCTTGTCCAAACCTGTTACCCCAGCCCCAGCTCAGCCTTTCAAAGAGCGTGGGACAGAACACAGTTCATCAGCAGCGTGGGAAGACCCTGTGTTAGACAAACTTAGGTAGCCAGCTTCCTAGTGCTTGTCTTAGGTGTTTTGAGTTAGAAATGACATAATTGGAAATAATCTGTATCAGTTGTTTCACCTTGCAGCTGTAGGAAACCAGGAGGAGTTAATGTTACCTTGTAGGTATCCTTCAAGGAAGGCAGCGTTTCTAATTGAGGAGCACCAGAAGACAAGGACTGCTTTAAGCTTTACAAAAACAATGCTGCCCATTCTTTGAGTCTCTTTCTTCTGCCTGTGCAGCTTTAACTGATGCATGTGCCAAACTGTTTAGCTTCCTGACAGTGATAATACATTGCTTATTTACAGGGAAAGTTTTATTTGATCATTGAAGAGCTGAGCCAGCTGTTCCGCTCCCTTGTCCCAGTCCAGCTGTGGTACAAATACATCATGGGAGATGATCCATCCAGCAGCTACTTCCTAGGGGGAATCCTGATCATCCTGTACAGCCTGTGCAAGGTGAGGAATATTTCATGAATAATCCCTTTATCTGACCGGGGAGCTTTAGCAAGGGCAGAGCAAAAAGAAAACCAGAGGGGAACAGAAAGACCTTGTGATCTTTGCTACTATGATCCGAGAAGGGAAGATGCAGCAAGAAGGGGCAGCATGTGCTTCAGCTGCTGAAATCATTTTCTAATCATCACTGCATGGGCATTGGCAGCTAAAGAAAGATCTGTTACTGCTCACATGGTATTGCATCAGGTTGATGAAGTCATTGCTGATTCCTAATGCCTTTTCTGAAAGGCTAGAAGAGAATGGGAGACCTTGGAGGACTGATATCAGAAGCAGGGGGCTTAGCTGCCTCCAGGCTTCCAAGTGCAGCACAAAAGGCTGCAGTCATTTAAGTGTTTTCATCTAAACCTTCCTCTGCCTTTTGAGGCAGTTGTCACTCAGTGCTGAACACAGCAAGCAGAGCAAGGGACTTAACTCCTGTCTAGAGGAAACAGGTAGTTCTGACGCAATTCTGGGCCCAGCTGATGCTAGTCCAGTGTCTTAATAGTGGATAATGAAAGCTTGCTCAAAAACATAATTTAAAAGCACAGTTTAAATCTTTGCCTGTGTAGCTGTCAATGAAAGGTATGAGGGTTTTTTTTTGTATTTTGTTTTTGTTTTAGAGAGAAATCCTGAGTCTGAGCCCAGAACTAGTATTTATGTAAATCAAAACATATTTGTAGTTGTGTGTAACCATGCCTGGGGGCAAGAGCAGGAGCTGAGACAAACAAGAGCAGTTCCTGTGTTGTGATCCCTCTGAGGAAGGGACTTGCTGCAGCCCTGGTGCTTGTCTCTGCCCATGACGAAGATACTGTGGGCTTGCTGAAGTCAAGTAGCACTAGGAGGAGAGAGGATGTATTTGTGCATGAAAGACTGACAGATTCCTGAGCCCTGCTGTGACTCTTGTGTGGTCCTGCTACGGTTACAACTACCTGTTGTGTAGAAGTGTAGCAGCATAGCCCCTTCTGTCAAGGGATTTATAACTTTTGTGGGACAGAGAGGGTCACAGGGAGCAAGAGGACTCAGTCACAGCAGGTCTGCAGTCAAGCCAGGATCACAGGGAACAGTGTTGGGATAGAAGGAACACTGAGGCCAGACAGCCCACTGCACACTCATCCAATCTCTTAACTTAAATCGGAGCTGCTGTGCCTTATAGCAGAGGGTCCCCCTTCTTCTTTCAAAAGTGTCCTTGTCTAAGTCCCCCCCAGACAAGAATAGCCAACCCTGCTTGTCCTTCTGGCCTTGTGAGGGCCAGAGATCCATATGACAGTAGGAGGTCTTTCCAGTGGTCTTTCATGTGGTCTTTCCAGTGTCATTGGACAAAGGAAATAACATCTGAGAAAGGGGTGCTTACCTGCAGTTCTACGTAAAACTTCTTGCATCTAGAGAAGGGTCCTTGGGAGCCAGGGCCCAGTTCTACAGTACCTGGACAGGTTGAGCAGCGCAGGCTGGAGAGAGTAGCTGGGCACCCAGCTCGCTGGACAACTTCTCAGCGGTGAGGCAGGTCTGAGGTTGGGCCAGGAAGTCATCCTGCACGTCAGGATCACGTAAGGATGACAGGTCAGCCCACCCAAAGATTTCTGCATGTATCTATAGCAATGAAAGAGGCCTAAGGTAAAGTTGAGAACTCAGCCCACAGGCTGGGGTCTAGATAAATAAAAAACAGGGCTAGGCACGTACGTGCCCCGACCAAGAGCACAGGTAGAGCTTGAGAGAGAAATAAAGGCCTGGGGCTGAGCTTAAATAGTTCCCCTGGCTCCAAAGACAGGGTGTGTAGATGGAGATCCCAGGTAAGAGTGGTTAGGTTTCAAGACCTACTAATGCAGTCATCTCCCTGACATATAGAAGCAGTTCTTTATGGTCTAGCTTGATACTGCTCTATGGTGAAGCTCTTATCAGTAGCCCAGTGATAACTTGGGTTCCCAAAAAGCAGTCTTCCCTTGAGAAGTTCTCCTGGTCTGTTGCTTAGAAGATCTTTGAGGAGATGATAGCTAACTACAGGTCTTCCTCTGACTTAGGGTCAGGAGTGTAAGGTGCACTTGGATGACAGTGTCTTGGCTGCTCTCTGTACCTTCAGTGTACATGTTCTTTCCTGTAGTCTATCCAGTCCATCCATCCAGATGGATGGATCTGCTGTGAAGTAATAGGTCCTGGAATCTGTCCCACGTCCCCGTGTGGCAAATTCCTAGTGTCAAACGTGTCCAGGTGAGAACTGGACTGCTATGTGTGTAGTTAGAGACTCTACTTGAAAGTACGGGAGAAAAGCAGTAGCAATGAGAGTCCAGTCCTCGAGTGTAGGTCATGGACATGTTAGGTGCAGGCAGCCCATTAACAATCACAAGAGTTGCAAGTCTAATTCTTTGCTTGAGACACTGAAAATGTACCCAAAGGAGTCCACGTTAGTAAAGCCACAAACCACATTAGAAGAACCGCAGAAGCCAATTTGGCGCTCAGACCTTCTGTGCGCCTGGCAAAAATCCAGGGCTCCGACCAGGCTGCATCCCCTCTCCACACACAAAAGGCAGGTTCAGAAGATTGCACGCAGTGCAACTGGGGTGGCTTGTCCTGCTGTCCCTGTCTGGACTCTGCAAGCACAAACCTCTGATTTTGGCAAATGAATCCCAGATGTTAGTAAGTTAAAACATCTTTTTTGTTGTTGTTTGGTTTTGTGTTTTATTTTTGTTTTGTTTTCCCACCTTGAACGTAAACACCCAGCTGAGGGTCAGAGTAGTGTAACACTGCCCCAGCAAGGACCGGGAGTTGAACCTTGTCTCAGTCACCAAGAGGGTTTGCAGGGGGTTGATGGCAATTTTACAGCTGATCTTCCACTGGCTTTAAGAGATCATTGTAGCTGTGAACCTAACTGTTGCAGTCCTGTTGCTTCCAGTCAGCAGGAAGAAGACTGATGCAACATAGTTAGTGGGTGGGGAGGCAAACTGATAGTAAAGAGGTTACTAAAACAACCATCTGTAGGCATACAGGAAACTCCAAAAGAAAGAGAAATTAAGGGAGAAAAATGAACTAGAATATCCGGAGTAGTCAGAGACAGAGAAGAGGCTTTAGAAGTCACATTTATAAGCAAAGCATCTAGAAAAAGCTGTGGACTGGACTGTGGGAGAGGGCTGAATCTGATCCTTGTTAGTAACTAAAATGTCTGTAGCAATCTGCAGTCTCAAGTGCCGTTTGCTGCCTGGAAGCATTACTGGAAGGACCCTGGGAGCCTTTTTACATGCTGACTGGAAGCATTACTGGTGCTTTCATTTGATTCCCTATCTATTGCCTGATGATCTCATTGACATTCCCTGCAGTGAGCCCACTTAATCATTCTAATAAAAAAAAAATTAGAAACCCAACTCCGGGTATTTTGGTGCTGACATGATACTGGTCCACGGCAGCTCTGTCTGTGCCGCATCGCACCTTCTCCTGCCCTGCTGGCTGCTCCTCGCTCAGGCAGCTTAGAAATGAAGTGTCCTGCAGTGTCAGCTGGCTCCTCTCCCAACTATTGCAGAGCTGTTCTTTGCACAGCATTTTCTTTACACCTTGCCTAGTTCTTAGTCCCACCAGCAGGTAAGGTGGATGAAGCTGACATGCTAGATTAGGTTTTGAAGTTGCTTTCCCTTTGTTAGTTGTACCATGTCTTCACTTGAAGAACAGGGAGTATCCATCCCCTCTCTTGCCGCTTTTTTGAGCACCTTGATATTTGTAGGCAGTTTGTCACTTTTCCCCCTTGTCTCTGTACTGCTTAGCTAAGCTGTAAGTATTTGTGCCCTTTAGTCTCTTTTCTAATGCAATTTTCTGCAGCCTCATTTTCTGCCCTTCTCTGAACTGCTTTCAGTACAGAACCTGGAGCGACCCTTGCTCTTCAGCCGTAGATACATCTCGTTTGCCAGGCAGGTGAGGAAGAGGCAGGAAAAGTTGCTGGTGCTGTCCCTGCCTTTGACCGACTTGGGCATGTGCAAGTACCAAGGTGCAGGATCCCACTGAGCATTTGAAGTTTCTCACTCTTCAAGCAGACGGAGCAACCCAGCCCCCATCCTGCTTCTCTCTCTTGGTAGTGTTTAACCACAGTGCTCCTCTAAATCTCTCTGCAGAAGGACAGGCAATCTCCTGATATCATCTGCACTCTGAAGTCACAAGCTGTGGGGCAGAGCCTCACAGTCCTGGCAACTCTCCTTTCCCCCCAGAGAAAAGCACTTTTCTGCCTCTCTTGTGTGAAGAGCTGGCAGCTCTTCCCTGTGTCAAGCAGGCTGCAGTGTTTTCCACCTTCTGGGATTCTCAGGTGCTCAGTTCTCAGGGTGAGACCAGGTCCTTCTTAGCCCTCCAGGACCTGGTGGGGACAGGCAGCTCTCCCTGCCACAGCTCCCTAATCACTGCCCCGCTTTTCTGTCTTGCAAACTCCCTGCTTTGCAGCTTGTTGTTACCAGGGCTCTTTGGCTACTCTGCTGCACTGTCAATTCGTGTTTATTACACATCTCTTGATCACCGTGAAATCTTTTTTTGGCACTCTTGTTGTCTAGGCTCTTTGTTCCCTCTGAGTATCCATTTGGAGAAACTGGGCCACACATTTCCTGAGTTTCTGGACTGTATGCGCACGGACACTCACACATTTTGTAAAAAGGATCTAAAATTGAATGTCTTTGTTGCAGTCTTTTGACATCTGCGGACGCATGGGAAGTGTCCGGAAGGCACTGAAAGTCCTTTGCACCACACAGGTGAGTAGTCACATGAGTGGGGCCAGTTTCATGGGTCAAACCTTGTTACTAACAAATGATGGAGTTGAGAATTGCTCGTCACATCAGGATCATGGGATGAAATGATGTGTTGGCCCATGGCTGCGATAAAATAGTGCCTCTTGTTAGGAACTTTTTCTGGTGTCTGCCCTGTCTGAGCACAGATAGGGCACAGTGGCAATAGGAGCTGGAAGCCTTGTGTGATATGAATTACTCCATCGATGCCAGAACCTTAAGAATCTGGTAAAACTTTGAACTGTGGGTGTAAGAGTGTGAGTGTAAGAGAGATTTTCAGTAGAGAGATGTAGTGCCTGATGGTGCTACAGTATCACTGCGGTGATACTGAAACAGATACCGCAATATGCAGAAATAGTCCCTGACATGGCATTAAACAGTAGTATTTACATCTCTTGTAGTGAAATACGGTGATCTCTGTTTCAGAACAGTAAAGCCCAGGGCGGTAGGGGAAAGGAACATAACACTGCAGTTTGTTAGAGCTTGACTTGCTTATTGTGTGGGCTTGCGTTGGTCATTTTTCCACAGCATGTTTCCGTTTTCCCTATTACAGTTACAATAGGAGAAGCAACATTTACCTTCCACTTATTCTACAAAAATAAGATGGGAAGCCTGTGGGTGCTGCTGCTGTTATTCTTTCTTCTAGTGTCTAGCCTGCTAATAATAATACCTCCCACCATCTAAACACCTCTGCAAATGATGCCGAATTAATCCTTTCAGCTCCCTGTTGAGCTCATTAAATTTCATTATCATTGCTCCACAAGTGGAGGCACTGAAAGGTGGAGTCAGCTCGAGGGGAAAACAAAACAGAGAGCGCCGAGCTCCTCACTCCCCATGTTCTCACCCTGGTCCCCAAACTGCCATTTCCCGTGCTCAGCAATGCAGCACCAACCTGCTTCCCAGGCAGTGCAGGGCATCTAGGGGTGAAAAACAACGTCTCAGCCAGAAACCAGCTTATCTTTAAAGCTGTTAACAAGGATGTGTTTTTTTTCCCCTCTCCCCAACAGACGTATGGAGTTCGTGCTACCAGCCAGCAGTGCAGCGAGGCAGGTGACATCTGTGCCATTTGCCAGGCAGAATTCAGGGAGCCTTTGATCCTTATGTGCCAGGTAAGAACCCCATGTTTGCCCACCCCGTGCCCCCGTTGATGAACACTTGCTTAAGCACTGCAGCTGGGGAACAGCAGTTAGTTAGCCCAGGCACTTACAAAATCATTTGCTGTGGGTTGGTCTAGCTCCTAGTGGATATTTATTGCCCTCTTCCAGACAGCCGGCGATTCAGGAAGGTGAGCTGTGTGAACTGCACTGCACAGAGCCTGATCACGGCTAGTGCGATGGAAAAGACCAGCCCTGTAGTGCAGGGACTGCCAGTTGGCAAACCAGGCCTTGGATCTAGAATGCAGGGCATTTTTATCTGACCCTTGGGCATACTGGCTGGTCGACGGGCCAGCACATTGTGAGCGTTGCTCTAAGCACTGCAGGAGGGGCACAGCTCCAGAATGAGCCTGACAGGGTGCGTTGAGACAGGTGCAGCCCCATGCAGGCATGGCTGCCTTGGGCTGGCCCCTGAACACCTGGCCAGGAACAGAAGTAGAAGTTACCCATGCCAGAGCATGGGAGTTGTTCCCATTCTCATTTGGTAAGCACTGGCAAAAAGCAGAAGCTTAAGAATGGCTCTGAGCACTGCGGGAGTCCCAGTGTGGTACTGCTAAAACACTGCAAACACTGCGCTACCGTGTGCTTTGTGCATGTGTCGGGGCTGGCCAAAGGCACTGCTGCTTGGGGAGGCTGGTGGTGCTCTCCCAAGATTTCTTTCTTCTTCCCACTGGATCTGCAAGGACATATGTTCACTTGTGATGTCAAAATAAATCTCTTGAGACCTTTTTTTGAAGAACTTCAACATTCCCAATCTTTGGAGCGAGATCTCTGAAGGGTATGAAAGCTGACGGTCCAGAGAAGGGATGAAACGGCAGAATGGACCAAAAAAATGGGTGATAAGAGCAGAAAAAGACAAGTGCAGTAACGAGTAGGGCAGTGAGAGGGGATTCTCTAGGCTAAAGACTCACAAGACAAACTGGGGGCGTGATGAGTATGTGACATGAGAAAAGGGTTTAAAAAAAAAAGATAAAGAAAAAAGGTTAGAATGCTTCAACAACTCTGTTAGCTCAAAGGTCCTAGGCATTTTTAATGATTCTTTCTGGTGCTATATTAAGAAACAGTAACATAGTAGCTTTGGGTAACTGATGTACTAGTAACGTTAGGATTTTCTCATCCCGGCTGGAGGTGAGCTGCTCTCTGCCCGAGCCCCGAGGGTTCCTCGCGCTCGGGAACAGGCCGGGTCTGCCGTGCCCCTCGTGATGCTGCTCTCTTGTCCCACAGCACGTGTTCTGTGAAGAATGCCTCTGCCTCTGGTTTGACCGCGAGAAGACCTGTCCCCTCTGTCGTTCCGTCACCGTCGATACCCTGCGCTGCTGGAAGGATGGCACCACCTCTGCTCACTTCCAGGTGTATTAAAACCAACACATACCACCAACACATGGAACGACATATGCAGCAGAGACAAGAAAAAGCTGGAATATTTTGATGTCCCAACCACCTATTTGGTTGCCTGTGGATTGGTTGTTTTGGTCTTTCTCCCAGCTTTGCTTCTTCTACAGCCTGTAGAACAATTGTTACAATATCCTAAAAGTGAGAAAGATACGTTTCATGTGGGGGCAACCTCCGTGGCTGAGTCAGAGCCAAGATTTTTTCTCTTGAATATGTATTTTATAAGCCGTGTGGCAGGTTTCTGTTTTGTCTTCCTTTTAGTATAGGTAAATGTTGCATGTGTAAGTTAAGCATGCTGTAATTCACCATGGCGTGTGTATATCCTCGTACACTGGAAAAAAAAAACCTGTTCCCTGACTCAAACCACAGGTGAGATTTTTCACATTAAATCACCAGCCCAGCTTCCCTGAATTTACAGCTTCACAATATCACGCTGTTGCTGTCATATTACCTTTGAGAACACTTCCAAAACACTGTCTCAGAGCCACATGTCCAAATATGTGTTTGGGGCCTGGAGAAGAGCATTTCCAGCAGCCTTGTTTTTGCAATTAATTCCATAAATTGTGTCTATTGTCATCTTAATTAAATCTCAAGGAATTTGGAGAAGACTGTTAGTGAGCCTGGAACTGACGCTTACTTTTCTTGGGATTGTTTTTTCTCTTTAATTTTCATGATCAGACTTCCTGATTTTCTAGCCTAGGGGAGAACAGCAGGAGGGAGGCAGAGGTTAAAGTCAAGCTGGATTTGACTAAGTGAAAAGTTGAGGTCCTAACCAAGACCATATCACAAATTCAGGTATCTCTGCAACATGTTCCTCAGCATAACCACTTGAGGCAAGGCTTACTGGCTTTAAAATACAGTGTTATTCTGCATCCAGAACCTGTCTGGTCCCCAAAAATTGTTTTCCTGCAGCACTGAGCCCGTATAGCACTGTTGATACCAGAAATGCCAGGCTGTGAGGATGCAGCCCCCCTGAGGATGCAGTTTAGTGAGACTTACTTGCTTGAGGGCAGCATTATACAGAAGCAGCTGCATTGCTTCAGGAGCCTGCCCAGTTTATAGACAAGCTGGTTAATCCACCTGTGATGGTGGAGACTTGGTTGTAACACCTCCTCTTCAGGAAAAGCTCTTTGAGGAGATCCCTTATATTGTTAACAGGCAAATTAACACACTGCAGATCCGAGGAGGAGGAGGCTGCTGCTGTTTCCATCTCTGCTGAGGGTGCTGCAGCGACGTTGCATACAAACGGAATTGCAGTTTGTTTGCTGGAGCCTTCTCTTTCGCTAAACAACCTCTGCTTTCTGCTGCATACCCGGAGAAAGTGCCTCATTAGGCAACTATGGCATCTTCTGTGCTCATTACTATGGAAATGGCCGTAAGGTTACAATCCCACTTGAGTGGATAATCAGGAAGAACCGTACATGGGGAAATGAGCCTGTGTCTGTGTACTGGCTGCCGCCTTCTCCTCCTGCTGTGAAGCTCCAGAGGGACAAGAATTAAAGCAAACAGGAGCTAATAGCAACAGGAGTAAGGCTCAACATTTCTTTGGAAATAATAGTTAAGTATGACTAGAGGAGAAGTGATGAGAGGCAGTGTAAGAGCAAGGAAGATGAGAGCCCAAATTTGGAAAGTAGAGAGGAGGAAAAGATTTACTGTCCAAAATGAAGGGATGTGGTTCTTGTCAAGTGAATCCCATGAAAGGGAGAAACTAAGCCAAGGAATCCAGTGGCCATGGTGCGAAGAGCCTTACTGGGCTGCAGGAGAGAGGTCAGTAAGGAAGGGAGCTAGATTTTGAGTGGGCATAAACATATTATCTATGATAGTCCAGGATAGCCACGAGGAAAAGGGCAAATTACTCATTCTGCAAGCAGGCAGATTTGTATTTATTATGAAAAGCACCAACTTGTGTTCTCAGTACAATGCTATTTGATGAAAGGATTGGTGGTATCTGCCTTCAGGGTGTTTGAAGAGCCATTTTTAGTTGAATGTTTTGTTTTGTTTTTGTTTTTTTTTTCCTGAATATTCCTGCAAAATCTATTTGGAAAAGCATATAAAAAAAGTCAATATGAGCCTGAAACTACAGATAACATTTCACATGCTGGTTCATAATCTTTAGTATTTTAGTTAGCGAGAAAGGAGGAAGCTAATTGAGCAGAAAGCATGGGGAAGAATTATTTTTCAGTCCTTAGACACCTTTTTTTTAATTTATTTTTTTTTAATTGACTGTTCTTTCCCACTTGGCAGTCTGAGTGAGCAAGAGGGCACTAGCATCGTCCTAGACTTGAAACACTCCACTCCAGCAGAACCTTGTGAAGAACCTGGGTAAGGCTTCGTACTTGAGTGCTCTGCTACGCCGGGGGGAATCCCTGCCCTGGCATCACAGTTTGCAGGACAGGACACCTTCTGGTCCTGGTTTCTGTGTGGCCTCATCTTGGGGACCCCCCCCCTGGATTTTTGGTGCCCTTTCCCTAGCAGGCAGTTCCCACCTGACCGCCCCGCGCTGATGTTTCCGTGGGCTCTGCCCGCGCGTTACCCACCGCATCCTCTGTTGTCTCGTTAGAACAGCAACGCCGGATCGTTGCTCCTCAGTTGTCCTTTGAGACCGAAGCCTCCTGCTGTGGGAACGGGTCCATCAGTGACAAGGTGCAGCAGGGCCACATTGTGTGTGCCAGGGCTTCGGGGCCCTATTTTGTAGGTCTTGGATTAAACCACCACCCCTGTGTCCCTGTGCTGGGCTGTTGTCTCTAAGCTAACTCCCAGTGATGGTTTTATGGGGATGACCCACTCTACCCTCTTCTCAAACAAGACATTTAGACCAGAGAAGGAACAGGGGGCGACTTCTGCTCTAGTGCAACCTGACGAAAAACTACTATTGATTTCCACAGGAAAAGAGTCAGGGTTGTGGAAGGATGCTACTGTCTCACTTTTTAGAGAGGAAATAAAAACAGACACATTTTTTTCCCAATGAACAATTATTTTTCTTTTTTTTTAATAAAGTCATTATAAATATGTACAAAGAGTCTCAGCATATGAAATTCCTTTTACAAAAGAGAGAAGCCACATCCAACGATAAACAAGAGCCTTTATGAGCTTGTTGTATCAACAGGGAGTTATGCTTTGCCCTTACTTTGATGAGGGAGGAAACTTGCACAGTGACTCTGCAAAAGTTTGCAGCCAAATATAACTAAATCAGTAGTGTGCAAAGAATTAAGTATTCACTGCATTTCATCTTAATTTATTAGCAATGCATCTGGGAGCAGACAGGAAAATTGTCAAATGGCCTCTTGTGCTAAACTGTAGTCTTGAAATTGTTTGGAAAGATTTTGATGCGAATCTCCCTGAAAACTAAATCACAGCGGAGCTGGTTTTGCTCTCCACTGAGGTGGCACCTGTAACTACCACTACGGGATGGATGGAGATCAGCAGATGCTTTCAGTGAATATTTGTGAAGCTCCAAGTCACTTTCTGTAAACATTAGAAAAAAAAAAAACTTGTGAAATTCAAGTACTCAAATAGCTATGCGGAGTGAACTCTGAAGACGTGTGATCACGGTTAAATCAAAATTCACTCTTGCATCCAAATAAATAATTAGAAAAAAATATTCTGCTCTGTTCTGTTTTATAGTTTCCAGTTTCTTGTGCAGATGGAGAATGCGGGTCCTGCAGCTCTGAGGAGCAGTCGGCTCTGCTCCAGCAGCGCTGCCCTCGGGATGGGCTCATGGAGCAGCCGGCAGCACAGGCAGAGGGAAGAGGCACGAGCGTCTCCTTCACTGCACGGTGAGGGAGGAGACTCTTGCAAATAAAAAGGGCTTCTTCAGCCCAGGACAGAATGGGAGAAGGTAAAAGCAATGTCTGTGGATTCCTCTCCTCCTTTCAGAACACCTGGTATGTTAAGAGTTTTCCAAGGAAGCTCAAATCCCATTTCATTTAGCTTTCCTTAGGCTTTGGGATTTTGAAATAGTGTTAGATACCTTCTAACTTCTTGCTTGACCTGCTGTGGAGTTACAACATAGCCAGGGAGTTGGGATGTGCGTACGAAAGCTGGACCTGTGGGTCCAGCATTTAATTTGGAGGCACCATCAGTTACTCAGGCTTCTGTCTAAGTGATTGTGTACAGCTGTCCTCTGAAAAGCACTTATAGGAAGATTAAAATTGAATATTAAGGTGTAGGAATGTTCTCCTCTGTCTGCTCAAAGGCTACGTGGACAGGAGTTTTTACTGCATCATTTTATCTGAAGAGATGCAGACAAAACTTCGCTGATTTGGGAAATTTGCAGGTTTTTTTAGTGGGGGATGTTTGTCCTAGGTGTATGAGAGTGTGTAACACAGGAGGAGTTACTGTTTCAGCACAACATAAGAGCTAGGACTGGTCCTAGTGCTTTTTAGCCAGTGAAAGGAAGTGTTAAGAGAAAAGGAGGAGGAATCTGGACCTATTGGGCTAAATCCTGTGCTGGGGGCAGCCTGGCTGGCAGGAGCCGCACGCTGGTGAGAGTCTAGAATGAATTNAGATGCAGACAAAACTTCGCTGATTTGGGAAATTTGCAGTTTTTTTTAGTGGGGGATGTTTGTCCTAGGTATATGAGAGTGTGTAACACAGGAGGAGTTACTGTTTCAGCACAACATAAGAGCTAGGAGTGGTCCTAGTGCTTTTTAGCCAGTGAAAGGAAGTGTTAAGAGAAAAGGAGGAGGAATCTGGACCTATTGGGCTAAATTGTGCTAGGGGCAGCGTGGTTGGCAGGAGCCACACGCTGGTGATAGCCTGGAATGAATTTGGCCGAGCGATTCGCTCCTAAGCGACAGGAGGAGGGATGCTGATGAGCAGTGCCCACCGTGCTGCTTTTTGAACCTGAAACACCAAGTTGCAATACGCGATGGGAGCTGTCCTGGGGGAGTGCTGCTTTAAAAATTAATAAAGACTTTCCTGCGAGCCGCATTATGCGGCGTTGTATATAGACTATGATCTCATGCCTCCTCCGCTGCCTTGTGCGCGCACCGTCTGCTGAAACCCAAGCTGAGCTCTTGCTTTTTTTTTTTCATCTCGAGAGCGCTCCCCAGGCTACGCGGAGGCACCACTGTGAAGCTGAGCGAAATCAGTGACTTCTTGGCTGCTGGGAAAAGACAAAACAAACCAGAGGAGCCCGAGAGTGACTGTGCCGGTTTCCTCCCCGTGGGAAGTGCAGGAGCCCGCGGGCAGCGCGGCGCTGGCAAGGGCGCAGCGTGCTCAGCGTCTCGCGTACAGACACCACCGGGGTTAGATCAGGTATTTAGAAAAGGCTAAAAACACCCCTTGTCAAAAAACAGGCGTTCGAGAATAGCAGTTCTACCAGAAAACATAAGGCTTTGACAAATACATACCCCTAGTAAGTCATTCGGTTTATGTACAGTGAGTGCTGGTAAGCCCCCGTCTCTCCAGCAGGGCTTGTTTAACCCAGCAACCAGCATAAAAGTCTCCAAAATGTAGCCCTAGGTTCACACTGAACATTCGACTTAAAATAACAAAAGCCAAAGAAATCCAGATTAAAGCAAGGTTTGGGGTCCCAGCCCTGCTCTGGTTTATGCTTGGGAAACACCAAAGATTTGGTGGTTGCGTTAGGAGAATTAGAAAAGGCAGCAAGTGTCTTTTATCATTCCGAGTGGATGTTGGGAACAACTGAGGAAGAGACCGATTTCCCAGGAGTGCCGGTTTTGTTTTTGTTTTTTTTTTTCCTGGAAAAGTCTGTCCATGGAGATGAGCGAATCCCTGCATTACCAATCACTCCATTAGCGAGGCTGATTGCTGATTTAAGGGGCTTTCCCCAAGTGGAAGGGATGCTCCGCTAAGAGCAGAGCTTTCCTTTTCCTTTGCAGGCTCTCAGGGGGGTTCCCTGTCTGGGAAAAACCCTCCGAGAAGTCTCAAGGCTGCAGGGTGGCAGAATAACCAACACGAGCGCAGCTGTGCGTACCCGTGAGGCCAGGGAGAAGGGATGACGCACATTCCAGGTGAGGAGTTATTAAACATTCAGGAACTTTTTGAGGTTTGAGGTGAGAAAACCCAGGGGAGAGCCCTCTCTTGCACCGGCTGCCTCGGGGTGTGCAGGGTGTGTGGGCTGCAAAGGCAGGCTTGGCATCCCAGCCTCCTCATCAGATATTTTCTGTTCAAATCAGATGGTTCTGCTCCTATATGATGCCCATAATTTCACTTATTTTGACAAGGGATTTGCAGAAAGATGGATTTTTAAAAGACCGGCCTCGATTCGGCAGCCACCAACCAAGCTCTGCTGAAATGAGCTGCAGCTCCTCCCTCTGCTAGAAAAAAATCTTATTTACTTCAGTACCTGAGCCAGGAAGGAGCGTAGGATGCTGAGGGCTATGGAGCATCGGGCCAAAAATGGTAGGAAAATGCTTGCTCAGCAGCCTGGCTCCTTCTGCAGCCATCCAGGCTCCAGACAAACACACTTAGCTGCATCTCCTTCCCAACGCTGCACGCAGGATAAAGTGGGGCAAGGTTATTCATTAGGAACATTTTGCTCTTGCAGCATAGCCCTTTCTGTTTGTGAACTGACTTGAAATCAATAATCCCCAGGAATATGTGTGCTGGGCCCCAAAACCCATCGCTGAATATTTGATAGGAAGGGAATTTAGCTTTTAGATTGCTTGGAAACGTTTCTCTTCCAGTGGGGGATAAAATGCAAGGTCTGGCAGGGACACAGTGCTCAGTCAGTGTGTTCCTTCACTGGATGAAGGTAAGGAAACAGCTTTAAAAGACTGGGGCCAAATTGCCCTTGGAATCTGCTTTTTGACATTCTTTAGGCCTTTGAGAATTGCCCCCTGCCACGAGAGCCAATTTTCTGGTACAAATACCTGAAGCTGGGAAAAATGTTTCTAAAAAATTCTGCACAATCATCACTGCAAATAGCACTGGAATCTGGAAAGCTTCCTGAATCAGACAAGCAGCAAAAAATTGCTCAGCACTGGACTGGAAAAAGCCTTGACTTCTAAGAAAACATTATCCTTCTTGGTTAGTCTAAGTGGAGTTTTCTTCCCTACTTTCCAGCTTTTGAGACTACTTCTGTCACCATCGGGGAGAACATCCAGGACCTATAGGAGGTCTGGACTAGCAGAGTTTGACATTGGGGCCAGGTTTCCCCTGGTTCTTTTCCACCTCGGCAAATGCTGCTTTCCAAGCTCCCTCGAAAGCAAAAACATTGCCCCACAGCAGGTTAGTTTTTAAAATGGTGGGCTAGGTTATTTGGTTGGTCTTAATTTAGGTAGAGGTTAAATTATGTAGAGGAAGGAAAAAAAGAGAAAGAAAGAAAGAGAAAGAGAGAAAAAGAAAGAAAGAAAGAAAGAAAGAAAGAAAGAAAGAAAGAAAGAAAGAAAGAAAGAAAGAAAGAAAGAGAAAGAAAGAAAAAGAAAAAAATAGCACCTTCTCAACAAGTATTATTTTTTGCTATTTTGAGTATAAATATTAATAACGAAAATATATTTCTCCTTGTCCCATGTTTCCGAACAGCCTCATGGGGAAACTGTAGCACCACAGAGAGGCAGTTTAGCCCCAGACAAATATTAAATGTAGCACCAGAGAACCTAAAGTCATAAGAAAAGCTTATCCCACGTGGTGCTATAGCGTTAATATGTACACACACACACTGCCTGCTGTCCAAGCTGCTCCGCGCCTGCTCCCCGCGCCCGAAGCGGCCCGATTTGCAGCTTTGTGCCCCGTCCCAGAGCACGACTCAGCCCTGGATGGACGGATGGTTTTTCATCCTGCTGCATCGGAAGGGCCACTTACATCACCGTGAACAAGGTGCCGCGGAGAAAACACGAGCGTTACAGCAAGGACATCACTACTCTTGACTCGGACTGCAGGAGCACGAATGCTCAGACCACCATCATCTACAAGGAATGCTGCTTACGTTCTCGACAAGGCATGCACGTTTTAACGTATGCATACAGGAGGGTTTACATTCTTCTATATATAAGCATGTATGTGTCTCTGTTTTGCTGCTGGGCCCTTGAACAGCTCCTTCAGTGCAAATCCTTCTTCACGATGCCCAAAGCACTTCCAGCATCTTCCACTTCTTTCTTTATCTCCGCTCTTCACAGCTGCTGCTCAGCCTCTGGATTCCCTGTAGGAAAAGGGGAGACAATTTTCTCCAAGGGCACAGGGTTTTTCTCCAGCCTGAGAAAGCAAAAGAATTGTGTTTGGTTTTAATTATATTGATACATCGGTTGCAATAAAAGCTTCGGTTAAATTTATGCTTGAACCCTCCTGCTAAATTTGCTGATGAGAAGAGGTGTGTAATTTATGGGGCAGATGGTTTTGTGGTTCAACACAGGAGATAAGACCTTTCTCCTGGGGCTACACGGATCCCTGGGGAGCTTCCCGTTGGCCCCAGGGTCCTTCTGGGTGCTCCAGCATCGTTGCCGTCAGGTTAACAACACGTTAACTTCGAGGGAAGCCAATATTTTGTTACAGGTAGGCAACGGGGTGCGCTGGGTATCACACGAGACTGCGAGAGCTCAGTCAGTCCTGGCTCTGCCACTGATTAGATTTACGGCCTTGGGCAAACCACTTTGGTTGCTGCTGTAAAATGAGGGCAGTAATAACTTAGTTGCCTCACAGGTGGGCTGCGAGCCTTAATTAATACAACGCTCAGCGAAAGGCACCCATCTAAGTGCAAATTAGCAGGAGAGGTGCCCAAGGGGCATTTACTGTGAAATTCCCACTTCCCCCGTCCGTACCTAGGTGTCAGTACTGGCACTGGCTGGGATAGATCCCAACTTTCTGACTGTGCCGTCTCACTCGCAGGGACCGCGATGCAGAGCCATCTCACAAAAACCTCAGCAGAAACCTCGGCAAAAACCTCCTACAAAAACCTCTGTTGGCCTGATGGGTTTCACTGGGCGGGAGGAAGCGGCGGTAGGTGACCATGCAGCTCCGTGAGCTCTGAATCGGGGTGCAGAGAGGGCTGGCAAACAGCTTGGGGCAGAGCCTGAGCGCGTTTACTCGGTTGCAAAGCCGGAGCCGCTTCCCTTCTGCAGTGCTGCCTCCCCGCGTGCTCGTCCCACCACGAAGGTTATCGCAGCGGTTTAAGCAGCCTCTGAGACTAAGCAGCACCTGCACCGCGTCCCGGGGCTGCAGAGGACCCGGGAGGTCCTTCAGCTTCATCCTTGCAGCTTTTATCCGCGGCTGCTTCACCAACACCGTCAGCTGCTGCAGGCAGCTGCTGCAACCAGCTTTCCCTCTCTGCTTGATTTGTCTCTAGTTTGGAGGAAGCTAAAGCAACATGGACAGTGCTGGACGAATTAATACCAAAACGAACCATCTAGATTCGAAACAGATTTCCATCGGTCTTGCTGTGGTCAAGGCTACCAGCTAACACACAATTTCTATGATTTCCACATCCACGTAGATGCAAATTTTGCATTCATGCAAGTGAAAGTGCTGGAAACAGTTCTAAAAAGTATTTTAAAGCTTTTTTTTTGGCAGAGCGTAAATGGGAGAAGTGTTTGCTACCTAATAAAGTACAAACATGACCATCCTGGCTGCACCAAAACGCAGCCCTGTGAGCCCAGCCTGTCCATAAAGAGCTGCCAAAACATCCCCTGAAGGCTGAAATGTGTCTCGCTGCAGCCTGGGGGCACGAGACAGGGATTTGGGGGTCTCTGCGTTTCTCCCCCAAGAGGTCATTATAGAAAGGTCCTGCAAAGGGGCCGCATTGCTGGGATGGGAAGGCCCAACTGGGACGGGATACCGAGACCCTGAGACACCGAGGCAGAGCCCGGGATGCCCGATCAAACTGAAAGGGGCTGGAGAGCTCTGCGGGTTGCCCTGACCAAGGGATCTCTTCCATGCAAAAGCATGAAAGCTTTATTTATTATTTCTCATGTAGCAGCATTTCCAAATGCCAGATACGGAGCCTTGCCCTGCTGTGCCAGATACTGCCCGCCACAGATCATCGCTGCTGACATGATGTCCCATAAACTGTCCCTCCGTGTCACTTAACGTACAGAAAATCTTTAAAAACCTGTAAAAGCTGATAAATCCTAGCGTCTCTTGACCTCCTCATGATAAATCTACTCTGGGGCAGGCAAAAAAAGGTCAGCTCACTGTTTATGTATCTCATAAGTCCTATTCCAACGACTTAAACAGCTCTATGTTTTGCATGAGCCCCGTGCTGGCCTTCCACGTAAAGGTGAATTTCATGGAAAGCATAAAGTGAGCCCCGGAATCCTGGCCTAGCGCCTGCCTTTCAATAAAACCCCTTGCAATATCCAGGGCCGAGTTAAAGCCCTTTCTGGGCGCACGTTGGACGCAATGCCAGGATCTGACTCATTAATGGAGAGGACCCGGAGCCAAATTCTGATCTCATTTACAGCACTGTAAATCCAGGGCAACCCAATTGACTCCAGTGGAGTTACTCCAAATTTCCCACAATAGACGCTCAGCACGGCAAAATTTGGTGCCGTGGGTCTGCAAAAAGGCTGAGCAAAGCCAAGCTACACCCCTTTGTAATACCAGGGTGGATATTACAGCAGAGAGATTGCCAGCGTATCCCTCTGTGGAGGGGCAGAAAAACTGTTTATTGTAGGTGTCTTCTGCCTTATACAATATTGAAACTTTCTTGGAGGACCGCTCACTAATATCAATATTATTTATAAAATATGGAATCATAGCCAAATTCCTAGAAAGTCTGTGAAAAAATATGGATTTAAATTACATTAAAAAAAAATCGTTTGCTTTGAAATTTGTCCTATGAACCAACATTTCCTTTGGCCACCTCTCCCTCTCTTCGCCCTGCAGTCGTATCACACAGCCTGCTCGGCCGCTGTCTACCAAAGAGGGAAGCGGCTCTTCCATGGGATGCCAGTAGGATGGGCATAAAATGACTCCGGATGGGGGATCCCTGGTCCAATCTTTGCATTTCTTCAACTTGTCTTTATTCGGAGTCACAAGACAACGCCATGGCCGGGCACAGCCTGTGCAAAGTCATAAGAGAACCTGATCTCCAGTCTCCAAAAGCAGTTGGCAAACAGAATCCTGCCCACAGCCCCGGTGACACTTAGTGATTTAAGTGGCTCACGCAGTTGGCACACGATCCCTGCCTAACAAACAAAATAACAGTTATGAATAAAGAAAAGATACTCGAAGGCTGGGGTAGCAGGGGGGAAGCTTGAGGTAAGGTTGGATGGAGAACCTCCTGCCTCCTCCCTCACCCAGCAGAAGATTAATGAGAAAATACAGGGAAGAGCGAGTCGAGAGCCCTGACGAATTCCCGAGCAGCCTCGCACTTCATTAGCGTCTCTGTGGGAGGTGGAAGGGTGACTGGGAAGAAAAAAAAAACAATTAGGAGAGGGCTGGAGAGCTGGGACGAGAGCGGGTCCCCTAAAGCAGAACATGGGAGGCCGGCGTGGCCGGGAGATCCCAGCACAGCAAGGACCTAGGAAACAGGAACATGTTGGGGGCTCCCATCTTCCCACAGGGAATCAGCCCCCTCAGCCATGGACTACCTGTTGGAAGGGGCATTTCCTGGGCGCCGCTTAGTTTTGTAAACCCGGCTGCACGTTCCCCACGGCAGTTGAGTTTTCCCATGCGCGGCTTGGCTGCCAAATCGGGGCCGGGTTGGAGGAGGCAGCTGCTTGACATCACGGAGAGCAGGTCCATCTCCATCCAGCCTTAGCTTTCGCAGAGGATAAACAGGAGCGCTCGGCGCTCCGTGCCGGAACACACACGCGGTGCTTGTCCTCGTGCCGCTGAGCCTGTCAGCTTAGTCCGGGCTTAGCTGTGCCGCCTCTGGTCCTTCATTTGCTTTGCACTCCTGCTCAGCTCAGTGTGACATCTCCAGAAATCTTATCAAGCCCATTTTAATACAGATAATTAACTGCACTGAGACTCTGGACAGAGCAGCTCTGCGTGAACCCAGCAGCAAGCAGTGGGGGGAATTACTGGCAACACGGCGGGCACGGAACCAGGCTGGCAAAGCTGGCAGGGACAAGCAGGGTTTGATTTTAATACACTGCCACTTCTGAACTAATAGAGCGAAATACGAGGGGCATTGTGTGCCAGACTGGCATACGACAACTATACTTGATGCCCTGGCTGGGTGTTTCAAGGTGATGTCAGATTATGTTTTATAGATCTGCCATTTGCAAAGCGTTCAGCCCCAAATCCCAGCCCAGGCCACAGATACAGAAGTTGGTCGCATGCAGCAACCTTAATCCTGCTCTCGCTGGCATCACCTGGAGGGCTGCGAGAGCAGTTCCCCACACACAGGATTATTTCCTGCCCTGCGCCGCTGGGTAAAGCCACACGGACCTGAGGGAAGTTTCCAACCTTCCTCCTCGGAAGCAGTACGGACACTCGCACCAGTCAATGAGAAACGCCGCAGCCGTTCGAAAAAGCCAGAGGGGAACTCTAGGAATTAGCCAGGCTGAGAGAAGCCTCTCCCTCCAGCTTCTCCATCGCTGCCCTAACCAGCAGTCGCAGGACAACCGCTGACTCCGCAGCATGGATTGGGGAACCAGCAGCTCCTCTGCTGAGCTGCTCCATCCCAAGATCACAAGTGTCCAGAGCCCGGGCTGCCCATCCTGCTGCCCAACGAGGGGATCNGCCAGAGGGGAACTCTAGGAATTAGCCAGGCTGAGAGAAGCCTCTCCCTCCAGCTTCTCCATCGCTCCCCTAACCAGCAGTCACAGGACAACTGCTGACTCCACAGCACGTTTCAGGGAACCAGCAGCTCCTCCGCCGAGCTGCTCCATCCCATCCCAAGATCACAAGTATCCAGAGCCCGGGTTGCCCATCCTGCTGCCCAGTGAGGGGATCATCACTGCGAAGTGTCCCAGAGAATGGCAGAAAAACACACTTTTGCTCAGAAATACTCTGTGGAGCTGCTCGCCTGTCCCCGTGTGCGCCCAGCACAGCCTCCCTGCACTATGGTGCGGGCTCCAGGATACTGCAGACATTCTGGTTTTGCAGCTGACACTGGGGCGAGCGAATTACTATTCAGGAGGAAAGAATTAGGAAGAGTTTTAAGACAGCAACAGCCCAGAAGCTGAGGTGTAGCTGGTATGTTTAATTATTCTGAGGCTGCTTTGCACTTGCACCTACAGCTTGCTCACCTGCGGCTCCCCAAGGCAGTCGGACAGCCCTGCTTGCTGAACACCAGGACAACCAGGAGCCTGTTCCTGGCCCGTCATTCTCTCGTGTTTGGCCCCTTCATTTTCTCCCTGCTGAAGGAGATGACCTCTCTTCTCCAGGGGATCATACTGCTTTCCTATAGCATCTCCCATTAAAGCATCTCATAGGGAACTGGTTGTGGCTGGGCCCAAAGAGCAGAAAGCGCCGTGCAGAGGAGGGCTCCGCCAAGCCAGCGGCGCAGGAGACTGCAAAAACTCTGCCTAAAAACTCAGAATGGTCCCAGAGCTGCAGGGCCAGCACGAGCCTCTCTCTGCTGGCCCCATTTGGCTGCCACCTCCTCCGCATCAGCTGATTTCCCAAAGCCGCCGGAGAGGCCAGGAGGGAATTCACCCGCTTCGTTAGAAAGAAAAGGACATTCAGACACCAGATAAAGCAGCTCTCTGCAGTTGTCCCTTGGATTCCAACTTCTTGGAGCTCAGGCAGCCAAGTGAGCCGGGCAGGAGGTTCCGCTGCAGGCACTGGGACCAACCTGCCCCACGGGTGACCGCTGGGCAGAGGGACGAGCCCTGCGCTGCCCTACGGACACGAGCTCATCCCTCCGCGGAGCCGAGCGCCGCCGCTGCCCGACAGCCCCTGCAAGAGCTGATGAAAAGAGTCTCCAGAAATCGAGGTTTTGATTCATCTAAAAACTTTGTTTGTTTCTTTTCAAAGCAAGGTAACTAGCTGAATGCACTGACAGATATAGGAGCTGCGACTCAAACAGATGGGAGAAAACAACGCTCTCCCCTCCCTCCGCTTTTATGTATGTGCAAACACGTGCAATGCAAATACACATACCTGATGCAAGACCCTTCCTTACTTCCAACCGTCCACGTGAGCGCGTTGTTCCCACACTACGCGGCTATATTTGCTACACTCCCTGCACCTACAAACACGCAAGACAGTTTGCAATGTGAGCAAAGCTCTGATTTCCCTGGAGAACAGAGCCAAAGTCTGTCCAAAAATCGCAAACAGCCCAATTAAGCTGCAGCAGGATGAGGTCAGCAGCAGTATTGGTGGCGTTTTTTAAGCACATTATTTTAAGCTCTTGTCTAAATGCTGTCGGAGTTGGTGAGATAACGAGTGTGTGCTGGAAGTTAGGCACACGCTTAGGGTCTGAATACAGAACATCTGGGGACGTTCCCAGGTACAAATTAAGCACCACAAAGAGGAAGCTTCGCTCCTCGGGTCTGCGGGGAGAGGGTGATCCTCCCCAGAGCTCTTCCAAGCGCCCCGGATCCCTGACGCTCTCTGACACACTCAGACCTCGCTGGACCCTCTGCGTTTGGGACAGCTCCCCCGGGGCGCACACAGCCCCGCGCACTGCGCCCCGCGATGCCCCGGATGCCCCAAGCCGTCCGGGACAGCCCGGGAGGATAACGGGGCTTTGGGGCCTCCCGATACCGGCACCGCAACCCGGGGGCCCCGCGGAGCCGCCTCGGCGGCCCCGAGAGCCCCGCAAGTTCGGGGCACCGGGAGGCGCCGGCACCGCGGACAGCGCGCGGAGCCCCGGCCCGGGCGGACCCACCGCCACGCGCCGGACCGAGCCCTCCCGGCCCGGAGCGGACCCCACGGCACCAGGTCGGGCCCTACGGAGCCGCCCCACCTCAGAGCGGACCCATCGCGCCGTGCCGAGCCCTCCCACCCCGGAGCGGATCCCACGGCACCGGGCCGGGTCGTACCGAGCCCCTCCATCCCAGAACGGACCCCGCTGTGCCGGACCGGGTCCTACCGAGTCCCTCCATCCCAGGACGGACCTCGCTGTGCCGGGCCGGGTCGTACCGAGCCCCTCCATCCCAGGACGGACCCCACCGCACCGGGCCGGGTCGTACCGAGCCCCTCCATCCCAGAACGGACCTCGCTGTGCCGGGCCGAGCCCCCCCATTCCGGAGCGGACCCACTGCGTCCTACCGAACCCCTCCATCCCCGAGCGGACCCAGCGGGTCCCGCCGATGCCTCCCATCCCGGCACAGACCCACCGCGCCGGGCCGAACTCTCCCAGCCCGGAGCGGCCCCCGGCGCTCCGCTCGCGCGGATCCTTCTCCGCGCAGCCCGCCGGCCGCTCCAACCTGTTGCGCGCGTCGCGTGCTCCCCGCTCGGGCCATGTCGGTGTCGCCTTAGAGGCCCCTGGCGCGGACGAGCCAGGCGAGCGCGGCGGGCGTGAGCGCGCAGAGCAGCCC
>VWPW01032794.1:0-15536 GCA_013389825.1 Crypturellus undulatus | reverse complement strand
GCAGTGGGTATCACTCTGGTTTATTCCAAGTATAACACATGCCAGATTTGAATAGAAAACAGGGAAATGTAACTCTCCATCTTCTGGACTTATAGGGAGCTCATCCTGTCCCCCTGCTCCCTTCCCTTCCAAAGTGTCCCTACGTGCTGAGCTTGCTCAGTCTACAGGAGCAGCACCAATTTCTGGCTGCTGCTGAGAATCTGCAGGTTCATTTCCATGGCTCTACGTGCTTTTATCTTCAGGACAAGGAAGCAGAACCTCATAGTTTGTGCAGATACTCATGCTGGTGGACCCTAGATGAGTCCTTGATTTGTGTCTGCAAGAAACCTGTTTCTAAGATTTTGCTTTCCTTTTCCTCTGGAGCTGCCGTCCTCGCTGCATCTCCTGCTTCTTGCAGGGCTGTGCTGGGCCTCTCCGCAGGCTTGTCCATGGAAATCAAATCCTCATTTCCATAATCCCATCAGGCCACCATGAAGAGCGATGCTTTTCCTCCTGAACCCCTTAAACCAGCCACTCCACATGGCCCTGCACTCCTTGGTGTGACAAGGAGTGAGATGGAGCCAAGCGAGTGGCTTGAGAGAGGGACAAAGTGACGGGGGGAAAGGCAGGACCCCACAAATAGGGTGCCCAAGCGCTCATTCCCGGTCCTGCGGAGCGAGCGGCCGCCGGAGCTGCAAGGGAAGGGGAAGGTGCTAGAGGGGGGATGTTGGATGGGAAAATAGAGCAGAGTGGGCAGATTGGAAAGCGACAGATTGTGAAAGCGGGGGAGAGAGAGGGGGAAAGCATTGCTATTAGCTCGAGCATGTGTGTGCGTGCGCCGAGGGAGGCAGCCGCCGCGTTATCCACGCGGTCACATGGAGCGCGTGTTGGATAACCCCTCCGCCAGGGCCGCGGACGCAGCGGTTTTAATCCCGGGCACAGCACGTTTTAATCCCGAATGCATCAGGATTTGTCTTATTTATTTGGGGGGGTTGTTTTTAAAGAAGGGATGAGCAAGGAGTTGGGGCTCGTGTGCTCGGCTCCCAGCTCGCTGCATGCGAGCAAGGGGGGATTTATTCCCTGCTCCTGCCTTGGGCACGGGGCATGGATGGAGACCTGGCCAGGGGGACAGCAGGAATAACCCCGGCAAAACGCAACATCTTAAAAGTGGATCAAGAAGCCCTTAGCCCTCCTCCTCCTAAATTGCTCAGAACCAAATGCAAAAGGTCCAAATTAGATGCAACGGAAGAATCATTGAAATAGGGCTCCAAAGTCAGTTTTGACACCATCAGCCTTAATTTACCCCAGTGTGTAAGAATAAAAATTCATGGAGACATGATGAAAGGCTGGGAGCATCCGACGGGAATGCAGAGACTTAACCCTGAATTTACTGCTCTGTGCGGGGTTTGTGGTCCGAGTGTTTCATGCAGTGCGAGCGTGGGCTCTGCGCTGCCTTTGCAGGATTCTAATAGTTCTATGGAATTTGTCCTTATTTTAGAACCAGGAAAGATGCTGTTTACTGTCATTTATCCGCTGTGTGTTTGTACATACATGCAGCCATGTACGCGCATGCCTTTGAGGCTGGTTTATCTCTGCATCATCCGCAATGCAAGCACAATAACTGTATATTTCTCCTTCTTTTGGCTATGCATGTATTTTTGCGCTAAAATGCTTTCCAGAATTCAACCATGCAGATTTTACCTAAAATAACTTAAAGAAAAAATTCCTCTATGTAGAAAATAGAACTTGATCCTTGCGGAATGGAGCCTAGGAACCGGCAAGCTGCAGGCAGGTGCTGGGCAAGCCTCCTCCGTATGAATTTGTTAATGCGTCTTAATCCTGACCTGCACTACCCTGCCTTGCTAATGCCCTGGCCTCTCGTGACCAGGAATTGCAGGGGCTGCTGCGCTGCTTTGCTCTGCGCTGGGGTTTTTTTTGTCTTTCCTTTTTTCGCCTTGCACAGGCAGAGCCCGGCGAGGCTGCTGACTGCGCTGCATTAGTGACCCAAATAGAATCCGTTTCTCTCAATGTTTTTTTCTGCAAGAATGGAGTTATTCTGGTTTTGTGTATGTGTCTGCGTGTTAAACTCTGAGGTTGCCATTGTGCATAGGTGAAATTGTATTATTTAAAAAATAAATCAGTATTTTGTTGATTTAATGAGACAGCTTAACATGTTCTTCTTCTGTTTCTTTTGTTATTCTTTTAGTGTATAAATAGATAATTATTTGTTGTGGTTTTCTTCAGGTTGGGGTGAATTAAATGCGTGCCCTGCTCAGTGCTGCTATGCAGATTTTTGATTTTGATAGCAGAAACGGAAAGCCCTGAAAAGAAGGCGGCATCTTGGCACGCTGGGAGCACGCACACCAAAGCATCCCTGCAATTCCATCCTCCCATCAGCATTATCCCATGCAGGCTGCAGCCCGCATGGCTTGTAGGACCCTAACAGGTGTGAAATATTTAGTTGCAAATGAAAAGATTAAAAGATAGAATAATAACATTAATATGTCAATAAATTATGTGCAATGAGTTTGCTGAGAAATTGCTAGTCGTCTTCCTGCACAACTTCCACATGAAAACCTAATTCCTTGTTTTCCCCATTTTGGTGGCACTGTCACAGTCGCTAGCTCTTCCTGTAACCCTATAGGAATACCAACACGCACATACATTATGTGCATCATTTAGCAAAATAATAGAGAAATGCATATTTCTGTGGAGTTTATATAACAGGGATTGGTTGTTTCCTTTTTAGCTTGCAGCTAAAAATAATGCAAACCTCCCATTTGGTTATGCTGGGTATCAGTCCTCTCCCTTTTTTTACTTAGTATTTTTCCTGTCTAATTTTTTGGGGTTTGGGGTCTCTCTTTTGCAGCCCAGTTTAACCATGTTGTTTGTGTTGCAAGACAATTTTCTGCTTGGAAGTAAATGGGGAAATTCTGCAAGTTTGCAGGTAGCTGTTTGCACCGGGGTGGAAGCCAAGGGGCTCCTGCAAAGCCCCTTTTTACCCCTTTCTCTCCCAGTTGCTGACAGAGATGTGAGCGCTGAGTGATGGCACTTGGTTTTCCACCGCTCTCCATCAGTTGGATTAGTTACCTCTATTAATAACCGCCCTCCAGGGGATGCAAAACTGTCACGTAAGTGCATCCCTCTGAAGCACTTGCATGAACAGCCCAGGAGCCGGGCAGGGCTTGCAAAACAAGCCAGTGAGCACGGTGAAAATGCATGTATTTTCCCCGGTTTTGTTGTAAGGGCATTCACAAATGCTGATTTCCGGCCAATAATTTTCCGTTTATTTTTAATTTCATCACATGCTTTAGCGTTTGCAGGCACTGTTTGGGGGGAAAAAAAGGGAAAAAGGCGCTTTATAAAATATGCAGGTCTCAGCACTGGTGCAGCGCATCGCAGTGAGAGGCATCTCTTGCCACTGAAAACCCTTTTTAATGAAGTGCTGCTTTATTTTTAGGATCCCTCTAGGTTTTCTGGAGCGCCAGGGCTGAGCTGAAGGAATTCCGCCTAGGAAAGGGGAATGGAAGCAGCATCCCGGGGCTGGCGGACAAAGGGCTGTGAGGCTGGGAATACCCCATGGATTCGGCAGCACCTTGGGGATTAGCAGAGCGTTTTGGCTTGGATCGCCCACGAGGATGAAATGCTCCTTGGAAATGGGTGACCTTCGAGCTCACCCACGACTGGGGTTGGAAGGGTGACCCTAGAGCAGCGTGATTTAGTGGCAGAATAAAATAAGCCATAAAATGTGACTGGGGACATGTTATTGGTGCAGAAAAGAGGGAAAAAAGGGGGCATACAAGCAAAAAAAATCCCCAAACCTAAAGCGCAATTGCCAAGCGCAAGCAAACGCCGAGCAGAGGGAGATGAAGGGGAGAACAAGAGCATCCCCAGTGGCAAAACGGTTAAAAGAGAAGAATAAAAACCCAGCAAAAAATCAAGCAGTCAAGTAGTTAATTGACTTTGCTTTAATCAGCCCAATGAATATTCATTAGCGCGCCGGTCCTAATCACGGGGGCCACGTTGGCCGCGCTGGCGGGCGCGCGCGGCGCCGTGCGTGCCTCAACAGCCTCCCTTCCTGGCGGCGCTCGCATTAAATTTAGAGGCTCCGCGCCGGCCCCGGCGCTCATTGGCCCCGCTGCTCCGCTCGAAAATGCCATAGCAACCCCTGGCTCGTTGCCTGGCAACATTTTTTTTCCTTTTTCTTTTTTTTCCCCCCCTCTTTTTTTCCCTTCCCGCAAAGGCCTCAGCCAGGAATCCATAGGCTTAACGGGGAGGATGTGCCTTTGTGGGGAATGCGTGCAGGGCTGGAGAGATGCAAGGGCGATTGCCTGGGCGGGCGGCGATGCGCTCGGGATGCAGAGCGGGATGGGCTTTGCGCTTTATTCCTATCTTTAAAATTATTTTTATGGGGGGAAAAAAAGCAAAAATGCACCAGTGCAATTCATGCGGTTCATTCCAGCCCTTTCCCAAGGGATAAATGTTTCTTTTTGCCGTCGTTCCCGCCGGGAGCGGGACGGCGGCTGCGTTGGGAGCTGCAGGATCCCTCTTGCCGCTGCCGCGGATGGAGGCGGCTCGGGAACACGCTGCCCGGGAATGGGGGGGGGACACGGGGGGAGGCTCCCGGCGGAGATTGGCTCCTCGCGCGGCTCCAGCCCCCTCTTAATATTCCAGATGTTGCTGGGGAAAAAAAGATGATGTCCTGATCCGCTCTCGGAGAGAGGAGCCTGTGCTCGCTGCCTGCCAAAAAGCAGGATGCGAAATACCAGCAGCCTCCAGCTGCGTCGCATCCGGCATCGCTCGCTTTTTAGGTCAAAGGAAAAAAAAAAATCTTTTTGTTTTTAGCTTGCCAGCAAGGAATTTTGAGGCTGGGAAATCCAAATGGTTGGGTTAGGCTTGGCTTGGAAATCAGGCTCGCGTCTTCAAGCCAGGACAGACCTAGGGAAGCATCGTCTTCCATGGAGCATGTAGCTTCCATGGGGAAAAGTGCCCCAAAATAATCCATTCTCCTTGGAATGGGGCCGTGGATGCGTGCGGAGGGTCTTGGAAAACCTTTGGAGGGATGGAAGCTGCACAGGAATCCACAGAAATCGCCGTGTGGGAATGAAGCAATAGGTGCTTTCAGAAGGCATTAGTAACATCCTCGTATTCCCCTCTATCGGGCTCTTTTTATAGCTCTTAAGACAGAACAGAAGTGGCTACAAGCAAAAACCAATTCAGAAACTGCGAGAGGAGCGAGGCTTGGGCTCTACAAAAGGGTGTTTTTTCAGTGTTTCTATTATCGTTATCTTAAATTATTCAAAAGTGTCACTTTGAGCTCCTGGTAGTTTAATAAAAGCACCTGCAGGAGGATCCTCCTTGTCTGCAGGGCCAGAAGGACCAAGCGGGAGCGGTGGCCTCGTCCTCTGCCTTGTGCAGCAGGAGGGTCCAGGCCACCCGTGTCCCCCGATGTGGCTACCAAAGCCTTGCTCGGGCTAGCTGCTCTGGTGTATTCCTATATCCATGGGGATATTAAAAACAAGGGGGTATTTTGCTCTCACTGGGTTATAGAGCAACATGGAAATTTTCTTTTTTCTCCCTGCAATTACCCTGTACTGAATTGCACCCAAATCCCAATTAGGACCTTGGGTTCCTCCCATGTTGAGCACTGGTTATCGGTCCCAAGACCTCCTGGCTGCTAAATTGTTCCTCCACGTCCTCATCTGCATGTATTAATGTTCATGGGGCTCGGATTCCCCTGTCACACTGCGTTTTTGGGGGGTTTTGTGAGCAAAAGGGAGCCAGGTGCCACCTGCGCCCAAGTGTCCCCATTGGAGCCTTGGGCTGGACCTCCAAGGTCTTGAGCCCGGGTCACTGTCACTCTTGGTCGTGGAGATGGCAGCTGAGCAGGACAAGGGGGCCTGGGGGATGAGGATGGGCTTTTGGGGATGTTTTTAACTGTGGGATGCTGCAATTTTTTTCCAAAATATATTTATAAAATGAGATCCACGGTAGTTATAGCCGCAGCAATTGAGCGGGGAGAGGATCAGTGACATGCGTATCCAGAAAGGGTGGTTTAAATCAGCTTTACTTTATCCTGGGGAGCATCAGGGCTAAAGGATTCCAAGGTCCCTCCAGGAGGGAGGGAGGAAGGGAAGTGCCTGTGAAACGTGTGTGAAACACGTGTGAAAAACATCCAACCGCTGTGCAGGGGGAAAATCTCGATTGTGACAATTCCACCCTTCCAGAAAACCCTCAAAAAGGTTTAAGTAGCCTAAGATGCTCTGCAAAAAATCACTTGTACAGCCCTATGGGGTAGCATTCCTTTGCAAAAGAAAAAAAAATCAAGACATAGCAAAAAATCATTGCATTTATGTGATCATAATCTGATTATAATTTCCAGGTTGAAACTCTCTACCTCCATCTGGGTAAGCTTTGAGCTGTAGGTGGTCCAATGGGAAGATCTGATCCATGGATTTTACACGGACAAGGCGGCATCGGATGCCGAGCCCCGTAGTGTGGTCCTGTTGGGCTCTTGTTTCAATGGGGAGCAGAAAACTGCGCCCCAAGTTTGGTGACTGACTAGACATAAATGTGATGAGGTGGCAGGAGCAGCTCTGGAACCCACAGGGCTCTCAAAATACCTTGGCCGTGCAGTAAATGAGGGTGAAGGAGGGCTGGAAGGAGAGGAATAACACTGAATGGCCTGAGATCAGAGCGTGAATGTTGCCCAAAAGAAAGGCAGATATGAATATTTTTTAATGGAGATTAATTTGACTAGTTCTAATCCTAAACAAAAATCAGACAAGCTGCGCCATGAGCGGGCAGAGCTTTTTCAGAATGATCTGCCTAGAAAATTTTTTTTCATTTGCTCTTTTTCTTTTTTCCCTAGTTACCCAAAGCCCCATGAAGAGTCCCTGTTGGGAGCAAGAAACCCCCAGACTCGACCAGACGTAGTCTAAGGTAAGCGTTGATATATGTTCTTTGTTCTTAGGTTATCAGTAATTTGGGGTTCGTTAGCTGGATTCCAGTCTGGGAGAACAACACCACTGCATCTGCTGAGCCCAGGGCCAGTGTCTGCATAGAAACACACTTTTATTTTTGTTTTATTTTAAATTACCCCCGTGATTTAAAATTTCCCTGTGAATTTCCCTGTAAATTTCCCCATAAAACTGGGGAAATCCTTCCAGGTGTGTCCCTAGAACAGGCTCCTTGCTGACAAGGGCTCATGCCCCGGATTTTGCCCCATGTACCTGGGGAGAAGCCGTGTGGCTGGTGCATCCCCGGAGCATCCTGATGTGCCGCTCCAAATGCTGGGAATCCGCACCCGGATGCGCAGCTGCTCCGGGACCCCGTGACGGGTCAATAGCAGCTGCCAGGCAGAGCGTGGACAGGGAATAGGGAAGGGATTTGTCCGTCCCATGCCGCTCTCCATGCACAACCCATGCGGGATGAAAGGCGTTCCGCCGCGTGCAGCACATGGCAGCGCCCCAGAGATCCGGGATTCGGTGCTTTCCCGCTGGAGTTGGCGGCAGGCCTAGAGCTTGTCATGGATTTACTGACTTGGAAAGTCCTGCAGAAGGTTGGGGGTTCGGGAAGGTTTGTGCCTTGGCTTGGGGGAGGGTTTTTAGTAGCTTTTTCCCAACTAGCTACAAAGACTCAATTCAGACAATATATTTTGCTAAGTTTTGCGAACAATGATTTCAGAAAACAAAAGAGGAACAATGAGAAAGAAAACCCATACTTATTTCTGCTCTCCGTGAGCTGAAACGGGGGTGTTTTGTTTTGCTGGGTTTGTACGTAGGATGCGATCGCATCCGGCTGCAGATCCAGACGCCAGGGCCGGAGCAGGGGATGAGGAGGATGGGGAAGGTCCCTGTGTGCAGTCACTGATGCAGGAAGATGCAAGTGCTGTGTTGTGTCTAGTTGCATCATGTGCAAATCCATCAGCAACTTAAAGAAACAGCAAACTCGGTGCAGCCTCGTACCAGGTTGTTTTCCATCTGCTGTCTGAGCTGCTGGTGACGAATGTTCAGTTTGGCCATCTCGTGCCTTCAGGAAAGACTTTGTGGGAGCTCCCAGGGGGCTTGTTTAGCTTGAAGAAAATAGATTTCTGAAAACTTTTGTGGAAAAGTCTCCATTGCTTGCTGTGTATGTGCTCTGTGCTATTGCTGTTATCTCATGAAATGGAATATTTTGATTTGGCTTTCTCAGAGCGCTGTTTAAAAGTGTAGTCATATCTCAGCCTTGCACAGCAGTAGGACCTTTGCTGTGTGGGAAAGGTAGTCAAGCCCTGTCTCTGCTGGCTCTGCAGCATCCTGATGGATATTCTGGGTAGATATTGGCTGTCACCTGCAGCAGAGCCTTGAGTTTTTCCAAAGGGATCTCCAGAGCTGCCATTCTAACTGGGATTGCAATGAAACGTGCCGGGTTCTGTCCCACGGATGTTGACTTTGCTCCAGTCTGAGCAATGGGATTGTGGCCTGGTCAGCATCTAGCACTGGCCTCTGGTGCTGGAGTGGGACTTGAAGCCCTAACGGTGCTAATCACGGGGCAAAAGAGTTATTTGCATTTACACGCTCTATTTTACATTGCTAATTGAATCTTAGGATGCCTGTCTGCCTCCACAAGGATCCTCCCAGCCCTTTCTAGCAAGGTTCCTAGCTGCATCATCTCATATTAGACATCAGAGAACCACAAGGTTTATCTACCTCAGCAGCATGCTTAAACATTGAGCAGGATCTGCACGGACTTGCTGCTCACTGTTTCCTTGCTCCTGGAAGGACCTGTGTTCCCAAAAGAGCCACGGAGCATTGGGAAGTCCGGAGACCTCCCTTCCCAGGCAGGACAATGTCTTCCCTTGTCACAACTACAAAAGCTTATTTTTTTTTTCCTTATTGACATCTGAAATACTTTAATTACTGTGGATGATTTTGGCATTAATTGCATGAGTAACATGGGTTCAGTTATTGCACGGTGGCATCTCCCATTTCGAGGACCCTTAGGGAGGTTTGGAGATGCGTTTTACGTCCGAGTGCCCCAAAATGTTCTGTGGAAAGAGCAGGGCTGCTCTTTCTCCAAGCTCCACTCCGGAGCGATGCTCGGGGTCGCACCTTAACAGCAAGACGAGAGAATTGTGCTGATATTAGTTATTTGAACTGGTTATTTGGACCGCACAGCGCTATCCTAATGCCTGCATGGTGACCGCCTTGGGTAGGACAAGGAGCAAACGGAGGAGCCAAGTGCCGTGGCAGCGGGGGATGCTCCAGGGGTTGCCCGTTGCCCCGTTGCGCGCTCCTTCGTGCGCTCATGACTTGCTATAGAGGGGACGTTGTGTTAGCACGGGCTACCCTCACCGGTGCCAATTGGGTTTTGTTGCGGCCATACAATGCGCACACAAAAGTGAGTTCTGCTTGGCTTGGCAGAGAGGCTTTCGCCTCGCTGCTGGGCGAACCCGTTGGTTTCTCCGTGTTCCTGAGCAGGAATGGGTCAATGGGGATTTTTAGGAAAGCAGAGACCCCTTGCTGAGCTCGTCCGCCTCCGGAGCGCTGCACAAGGCACGCGGCGTCCTCGGGCTCACAGTGTAGCTTGCAGACCGTTAAAACGGCACAGCAGGAACAAGGACTCTTTTAATCCACTGAATTTGTCGTTTAGCATGACCTGAATAATCCAGTAGCGCTAACGTGAGCTTCAGCACCAGCTCTCAGCTGCCTCTTATCCCCCTCGAAGCCGCGGGGTATCAAAACTATCTGACTGGTTTGCAGCGAGGAAAGTTACTGAGATAACAGCTTTGTGTCCTCTGAAATTTGTTTTTCAGCGACTCTGTTGCAGAGTCTCTGCTATTTTGATCCCACTAAGTTTCTGCTTCTGTGTGAACTCTTAGACGGGCTGTATCCTGAGCTTGTGGTTTCTTTGTAGACCGCAGCTGCCTGCTCATCATTACTCTTTTCTGGTGGGAAATGAAAGGCAAAGGAGGGCAAAGCCAGAAGAGGAAAGTCAAAACCGTGTTGGTAATTACCTACTGGGGAGCCAACTGCCCTCTGCATTGCTGGAGACATTCAGGTAGAGCCTTGATGGGTGTAAAGTGCCCTAGATGAGGAATTATTCCTGGTCACCCAAAGCTGGAGCAGATGTTTAAGTTCATCCCGTGGTTCAGCATCACCATGACCAGCAGCAGAGAGGGGTGGCAGGAGGGATAACGAAATATGGGATGGGGATGTATTTCCCCATGACTGATGATCCCAGTGGGGGATATTTGGTTACGTTTTTCCACGTGTGATAACCCGCTAGATGTGGAGTCTTATTCTCTGATCTGCCTTCAAGAAATAGATGGGAAGGGGAGGCCAAGGCCTTTTGGAAAAGGGTTTCTTGATGCCCTGGAGCAGGGTGGTTTTGTCCAACACGAACCCCACCTGGTCCTTTCCATCTCCAACGCGAGCACCTTGTCTGGAGGCAGGCGGAGAGGATGCTGATGCGCACTTTGGAGCCGAGCATCCTTAAGAGGGCATCCAAATGCTGCACTGCGTACGGGAGCTGCACTCAACTCCTCGTGCCATCAGCTCTACCTGCTTCCCTGTGGCATCGGCAGGGAGGACCACGCTTAAAAAGGCCCCGTTCCCTGCGATGTCGCGTGCAGAAAGATGTCACCTGCGTCCCCATTCTCTTGGCTCAGCCAAAGCGGACCCAGGCTGTAGCACAGGGGAGCAAAAGGCAGCGGGTAAACGGGTATTTAAACCCTGGAGATTGTCCAACGCGGAGCTCAGCGCAACGGGGCGCTCTGCGAGCGAAGTCGCCCCGGAGCGCCGGGAGCGCACGGAGCATTTGGCAGCCGCCGGTGCCTGCGGATGCAGCCCAGGGGCCGGCACGAGGCCACCTTGGAGCGGAGCCAGTCGCTCGACGGGCTCGCTGCCACGAGGGGGGTTGGTTTTATTTATTTATTTGCTTCCCCCTGCCCTCCCCCTGGCCGTGCCAGCCCCCGAGCGCGCGCGCGGCTGGCAGGAAGCGCGCGCTGAAAAGGAGCTGACAGTCTGAACAACGCTCGATGACTTAGTTTGTTTTCCCTGACTTTGCGCCAGCGAGCGAGTCTGCGGCTGAAAGACTTTATTAGGCTTTTAAAGCCCCTGACGCCGGGCTCGCTTTGACCCGGGGTACTTGAGAAGAAATGAAAACACCGTGTAGCTTCCGAGACGCTGAAAGGCTGCCCAAAAGGCAGAGCGCGGCTTACAAGCAGCCCCGGCACCGCCGCGTGCCAGGGCTTCCCGCTGCGCTCGGAGCCGTGGTGGCTATTGAGGACGTTAGGAGGTGGTGGCATCCAAGGAAAGGTCTGTTGGATTTTGGGGTGTCCTGTGTTACAGCAAGGGTGGAGAAAACAGCATTTGGGAGCCTGCAAACATGCGGCGAGAGCAGTTGGGTCGCAGCATTGGGCTGTTTCCATAACTGCAGCCGCCAGCGCTCGATGCTCTGCTTAGACCTCTCGGAAGAGCCGTGGAAGGAGCGTTAGTGCTGGTGGCATCAAGCAGGAAAATGTGGGCCAGGAAGATCCTCCTCCTCCTGCTGTGGATGCCCGAGAGCCTTAAAAGGGTCAGAGCCGGTTCCCAGCATTGCCCGAATTATCCAGAGCTCTGCAAAGCCCAGGGGTAGGGGACAATTTCTCATTAACTTAGAGTACGGCTGCTCCTCGAGGAGGCTGGTGGAGGGATATTAACATGAAACCAAGAATTGGGCTTTGCTCATGGAAAAAATAAACCCCTGGGTGAGGAAAGAGAGCGTCCAAGAAAGTACAAGCGCTAAAAGGGAAGAGCAGGATGGATGGATGTTGGAAATGAGGAGTTGTGCTTGAAAGAATCCTCTGCTTGGAAATGTCATAAAGAAAAGGCTGTTTTGGGGGTGTTTTTTTATTTTTTTTTTTTATGTCTTATAAAAGGAAGATGATGACAGGCCAGGTTTGCAGAGCTGAAATAGTTTCACAGAACGGGAGACCAGACGACTGGGAAGCGAGTAATACGGGTGCCGACTTATCAGTCTTGGAAAAGAATCACAGAAACCGAAACCGCGTCTATTTGAGCCAAAGTGGGCTGCAAAGAGGGTTTTCATGGTTATTCGCTATGATAGAGCAGCTTTTCTGGAGCTTCTCTCAATCCGAAGCCCCGTGGAGCTGTGAGCAGGACTCCATCCGCTTGGGAAAGGGTCCTGGTAGGACCCCACGGGGAGCCTCGCTTGGCTCCGTGCGCATCCCTTTGGCTGCGCACGTGTTTGCGCCTCTTGTTCCCCTTCTATAGGACTGAATGTTCCGAGCCCTCGTGTTATTGTATGCGTCTGATGAGCCATATGGAAGCTGTGAGGCTTCAGGAGTGTTTGGGGAGCGTAATGCCAGGAATTGATAATCTCCATAACTCTTCCCTACCATCCTGGTGCCTTTGCTGCCTTATCCGCCTTGTCCCGTTGGCTGCTCTCAGTCACGGTGCCCTTTTGCCTCTCCTGTTTCTCTCTGATCTTTGTCACCCCCCAAATGCTGCTTCCCCATCCAGTTCTCATCCAAGTCGTCTCCCTGCACGTCCAGTCACTGGCCTCTTCCCCATTCCTGCCAGTTACATGTGTCCCTGCCCAAGGATTTATCCAAAGACCGGGAGTTAGTTCAAAGCAATGCATTGCTTGCCAAGCAAGACAAGCCGCTGCAGCAGGTATTCTGCTTGAATACTTCATTTTGGTGCCTCTGAGAAGATTGATTTTAAATGAAAAGGTTTGCAAACAAACCAGCTTGGGTTTCTTTTTGGGCACTCTTTGAGCGTGCATCTTCTTGTGATAATGAAACCGCTTTGTGCACATCCCCTTCCCCTAGCGCTGCTTCAATTTCCTTTTAAATTTAAATTTCCCTTCTAGGAAATAACCCACCTGATTATTTCCACAAAGCTTATCTCTTAGTCTTTGCAAACTTGTCCATATATATACTTTTATTTTTATTAGCTTTCTCTTCTTTCCCCGCACCGTGTGTGCTGCTATTCTGCTCTCTTTAATGTCTTCCAGGAGATTTCCATTCGCCGCATCAAGTCTTCCTAAATCGTCTCTTTAATCCCCAGTTCTTAGCGCTTGGCAGTGCTGCTTGTTCTGAAGTGCTGCGATGGGAAGGTGGAGGATTTTTCTCTTTTTCTCTCCCCCTCATTAGCTGCTTTTAACATTCACCTCCTTTGTTTGTGCATCTCCTTTAGAAGATACCCTGCCTTTGCGGGCAGGGCTTTGGTCTTCTGAGGTGTTAATAAGCCTCTGGCAGAGACAACATCTGTGGCAGAGGACATTAAGTTCTGAAAACACGCTTGTGTGATGAGGCCCGGCGACTACTGCTTTTAAAGAGCAAGGACAAAGGAAACACGGGCTTCAGGCTGCTTCCTGGTGGCTTTTTTCATATATATCAAGACTCCAGCTCAAAGGGTTTGAGCGGGAGGAGGGGGAAGAGTGCGGAGGGGAGGGATATGGAGCTAAAGTTATGAAGGGGAAAAGGAAAAAGAGGGGAATATTTAAAATTGAGGTGTATTGCCTTAAAACACCTAGCAAAGGATGAAGGAGCTGCTACGTCATCCATCCCTCTGTTGAGCCCTTTTATCCCATCCTGGTCACTCGAGAGCGGTTCGAGCGTTGCCCTTGCAGGCACATTGGGTGCTGCACACCCATGGGGATCAACCTGGGGCTTTGCAGCCTTGGAATTCAGGCGGATGAACTAGATCTGGAGGGTCTTTTCCAACCAGAATGATTCTGTGGTGTCGTGGAGGCTCTTCCCTCCCTATATGGAGCAGGGGAGGGCATCGCTTTGAGCAGACCAGGCTGGCATTGCTCCTATGATGGGACATTGATGACGGAGTTACCACCTCGCTGCTGCCATGTGCAACCGTCCAGGTGGCTGGAGAGCAAGGGCAAGAAGACCTCGGGCCTCTCCTGCCTGCAGTGTCCCAATAAGGCAGCTCATCCCTTGGCTGCCAAACACTGGGGACCAAAAGAGAAGCCAGTTCTNAAAGGAAAAAGAGGGGAGTATTTAAAATTGAGGTGTATTGCCTTAAAACAACACCTAGCAAAGGATGAAGGAGCTGCTACGTCATCCATCCATCCCTCTGTTGAGCCCTTTTATCCCCTCCTGGTCTTGGGTAGCACAAGAGCAGTTCGAGCGTCACCCTTGCAGGCACATTGGGTGCTGCACACCCATGGGGATCAACCTGGGGCTTTGCAGCCTTGGAATTCAGGCGGATGAACTAGATCTGGAGGGTCTTTTCCAACCAGAATGATTCTGTGATGTCGCGGTGGCAGGATGAGCACTCTTCCCTCCCCATACGGAGCAGGGGAGGCCAGTTCTAGTTCTGAACCCTCGGGAGGTGACTGCCTTCCACCTTCCCTTTGAGCTCGAGTCAAAGAGGTTTTTCTCTCCTCCTCCTCCTCCCACCCTTTAAAGTCTTGTGTTTAACTGAAACTATTTTTTTCCATATTTTGCCGNGACTGCCTTCCACCTTCCCTTTGAGCTCAACTCAAAGTGGTTTTTCTCTCCACCCTCTCCCACCCTTCAAAGTCTTGTGTTTAACTGAAACTATTTTTTTCCATATTTTGCCGTTGCAAGACTGCACCTCAAGAGGCTGTAACGGCAACATGGTGTGCCTTGTGGTCTGCAGAGGTCAGGCTGATGTAATGTACCAAGTGACATAACTCCAGACTACTTTTAAATGAATGTATCATTAATTAGTTGATACCCTGTTGGCAATTAAACACTTCTGCTGCAGCATCTTCATGGCATTTCATTGGCATCCTGGCAGTTGAGCAAAGCAGTAAGTCTGGTGCCCGAGATGCACATCTTGCTCTTCTCATCTCTTGCTATCGGAGCAGGGAGAAGTCCTTCCCCGAGTCCAAGAGCTGAGAGCAGTTACTCTGGGCATGGGACACGGTCCTGTGTGGGGTCCTGGGCATGGGACACGGTCCTGGACGTGATTTTTCTGCTGGTAGAGCGATTGGGCTGTGTATCTCAATGCCCTGATGCCGCTTCCCCCTGCAGCAGAATCCCTGACCAGGGGGTTGGCATCTCCTCCCCAAGGACACGTTTCCTGCAGCCGCTTTCCCGCGCTCCAGGAAGGCATCCAAGCCTTGGAACGCCGCAGGGCGAAGCCACCGGGCGCAGGTGACTCCTGCGCCTGCAGCCTGCCGGCCTCGCTGCCGCTGGCACGTCCCGGCTCTGCGTGCGGTGCCCTGGCACTGAGCAGCGCCGCGCGCGCGAGTGCCACCTCGTCGCTCGCAGAAGCTCCTTCCCTGCTTAGGGAAAGGAGCTATTTACGGAGCCGGACAAGGTGACCTCCATATGGCAGCTTCTGCCACTCGCCGTGGGGACTCGCGCTCGGCACATGCTCCTCGGGTGCAGGTAGCGAGCGCGCTTCGCTTTGCGCAGCACACGGGCGCGTAAATGAAGGACAAAGTTAAAAATCTAAAGCCGTCGGGATTTGGAAAGCAAAGCCTTCTGCATCCGCCTGTGCAGCTTGGGGAGAGCGGAAGGCCTTCTTGCAGGTTGCATTTTTCTATCATCTTCTAAAATTTCAATTGGAATTAAAAAAAAA
>VWPW01032792.1:0-25403 GCA_013389825.1 Crypturellus undulatus | reverse complement strand
GCCGCGCCACGCCCTTTCAACGCGCCATGCTCTGTTCACCGCGCTCCGGGTCACTCGCGCTCCCCGGGGCAGCTTTTGAAACCCCGCCTGCCCTGCCGGCTCCGCCCCCGCTGAGTCAGAGCCGCCTCTGGGCCTTAGCTCAGCACTGCCCGCACGGGGGTCGCCGCCAGGGCTGCCTCTCACGCTCTACGCTTGCTCGTTCGGCGGCTCTGGCCACAGTTGTTCGCCTCTAGACAAGGAGCTCTGGCGCGAGCGTCCGCTCCAGAGCCCTTCCCTTCGAGATCAGAAGGGAAAAGAAGTTGAATATAAATCTTCCGTAAGTTGAGGTAATGTTCTAACAGCTTTGAAATGTGGTAACATGAACTTGGTAGCAAGAGGGATACGTGAGTTCTATTCACGCCACAGCTACCTGTGCTCTGGAAATGCTTTCTGGGTATCTTTGCTCTTGGCAGCTAAAGCGGGGCCCTCCCTACATGACCAAGTCAAACAATTCAGCGCAGAGGATATCCATGCCAGAAGCAACTTGTTAACCTTGCCAGTATCGGCACCCAGACACTTGCATATTTCAGCAACTCTCAAGGTTGTTTTGCAGCTAAAATTGCATTTTAAGGATATAGAGCTTAGATTTATGGACTTACAGATTTAACTTGCTTATGTTTTCATGAATCTTCTAGATCTTTTCTTATAACGTACTTTTTTTTTTTTTTTTCCCCTAAAGCAACTTCCAAAATCTGAAGCAGAAGGAAATATAAAGCGGTCAAGCAACATTTTTCCTTTGCATCTTCTGAACTTTTTTTGCATTAATTTTTTGCTGATGGAGCCCTCACAGACCTCAGAAAGCACACAACCAAAGTTGGGAAAATTAAGACTTGTATACTTAGGAGTAAACAAGTATGCGAGTAGTATAATCTTCAAGGTCAAATGTGTCTTGGAAGAATTGTGTGGTGTAAAGCTTATGATCATATTTCAGAAACCTCGTCTTTAATATCCATAAATAGCAAAGTTTAATAGCTGACCAAAATACAATCTTTTTAGGCTAAAAACAGATTTTTAGGATACAATATCACCTTAACTAAACAGACATAGTGACTGATTTTATTAATATTTTGTTATTAGCAAGAAGCATCACTGATTGAATTGAAAATGATTCAGCTAAAATTTATTTGAAAAGACATAAAAGTAGGACTTATATGGCCCTATAATACCAAGCGTAATACAGTCATTTATTACTTTGAGAAATAATGCTGAGCATTACTGATTGCTACTGTCACAGAACAATCGACTTAATGGAAGATTCTAGTTGAAATAACAGATTACTATATGACTTAAATATTTACAAAGATTGACTACATTCTTACAGCTGAATCATATTGCAGATATCACTACTTAATCATGAAGAAGCTCTTGTAAAAACAGCCATTCAGGACCATCAGGTAGGCATCAGTTCTGAAAGCAACTACTTTCAAACCTCTTGAAAAACACATTTAAGGGAGAGAGTCTTCATCCTAATTAGCATGTAGAAAAAAAAAAAAAAGGTTGTGCACTACATCTATCAACTCATTCTCTGACTGATGAATTATCAATGCATAAGCATTAAAATAATAAAATATCATACTCAGATTTTCCTGGGGAGAATACTTGCAGTCATCAGCATTAATTGGGATAATATATGAAAGGAGATTTTAAGTGCTGCATTTCTGTAGCAGAGTGTAAGATATTGAGGAACAGTCTGGAAGATAAGAATTTATGACAATATTATTTGAAAAGAACCTATTTATATGCAATTCTAATAGATTTTATATGCTAAAACATTTCCAAATCTGTGTTCCACATCCTTCTAACTTCTTTGGATCATGTGTTTTCAACAGCATCATCAGAATGCTGAAAGTGTTAAAAACAGACATGGGGAAGATTTGATGTTTTGTTCTGCTCTACTCTCATGCCTGAAAGGAATCTGTATGTTATCTTTATACTTTTGTAGTTTCTGGGTTTATAATGTTCATTTAATTAATACCTTTTAAGTATTTATGCTTCTTTCTTATCTATACTCAGACTCAATAGTTATGGAGAATAACAATTTCCCACAATTTGGGAAACCAGGATAAAAGCACTACTACATTGAAGTATAAAGCTTAGGTGTTTTGTTTACATTTAGAATCTTCCTTTTTTTTCTTTTTTTTTTTCAATATAGATTTAAAAATAATTATTTCTGATACTTTTGCTATGTGTTGCTTAATAATTACAATAATCATAATACTACCATAATATCAGATATAGTATGACAGATAAGTAATGTGTCATGGATATCATATGTCATCTAATAGGACACAGATGGCTATTTTGTTACAAGAAAACAAAGAAAAAAATCTCTATAAATCATCCACCTGATTTAGTACTACAGTAAAATATTTTTTTCCCTTCTCAATTCAGCAAAAATAATTCTGTAGAAATCAAGTATGTAAACTCACAGGAGAGTTACCAACAGTTACATATTTAAGATACACAGAGGACTCCCAAATGAGTTTAGGGATACACAGATAAGTTGGATGGCTTCAACACTCAAGTTCCAACTGATACGAGATTTGGGCAGTTATGTACTTTATTCTTAAATTTGAGATAGATTTGTATCCTATTCTTAAATTTTATCAATACACAGGAGTGAATTTCTTTTGTTTTCAAAAGCTTGCTTAAAAAAGGCAAAAACTTCTCAAAATAAGTAATAATTTAGAAAACATTTTTGAGTAGATCAGAGTAGATTAGTCCCTGGTCCATTTCTGGAAAAGTAATAGAAACCCTGATGAAAAACAGCAAGAAGCCCAGCCCGGTATTCTGTGACTTATTAAAAATCTCAAAGTAGGCAGTTTTTCCTAGAAAGCTGTCAATATGTTGCAGGATTAAGGACTAAATCTTAATGTCTACATAGATGTTTATAAAAAAAAAAAAAAAAGAGAGAGAATGGTGAACTTTTGTTTGTAAATTCAGAATCTGTTACAACTCACTGACAGGATTCCAAAAACAGACTGGGTACTCAATCTCTGCTCTTGGAGTAGTTCCACTTTGCATGGAATAATCAATGACTTGTATTTATTATAAGCACTCAGACTACTTTGTGGAGAAATACAGATTTCATGTTTTTTTTTTCTCAATAGATTTCTGTTTTGTTTTTTTTTTTTCTTTTCATTTTAGATATGTACATATTCAGTAGATTAGTATATTCAATTGTATGTGTTAAAGTGGACTTTATTTTCTGAGAACAGATAAATATGCTTGGCATTCCGAGATATAAGCACAGAAATACCATATATTATGTACTTACTGCATTCTGCATATAAATGTGACCATGAATTTGTGTGAACTCTCTGTGAAAGTTTGTAATTTTAAGTGAGAGGGGAGAAGGCTTACCCATAATTCTTGTGAAGATAAATGTCTTAGGAATGGTGAAAATAGATTTCTAACAGACTGATGAGCATTTTTGTTTTTATTGGCTTATATATTCTGGAATTAAAAGGCAGTTCATAATATAACTGTTTAAAGATATTTTTTCCCTTGTGTGAATCTAATTTTCATCAGTCAGCAGACCAAAGAATTCATAATAATATTTAGCTGAACTTCACTACTCTTTTTTTTTCTTTATCTCCTTTTTTTCTTTTGTATTGAGTAACTCCTTAATTTCATTTCCTTATGAATAGGAAAGGTGATTATATTTTGAAAACTGTATCATATCAGATTTATATAAATCACACAGCTACAAAGCGATAATTAGAAAGAAAATATAACCATAATGTGTACATAACTCGCCTGCAGAATGAGAGTGTTTTCATTAACTCAGTAATTCAGTCAGTCACCTGAAATGTTACTTGTATATATTAGTGTTCTTGCGATTGGTATGGAATGAGAGAAGTCATTGATGAATTCACTATGCTGCTGTGCATGTATAATAGCTGCTACATTTTCTATCTAGAGTCCTTGACAGGACACTATTGAAAACTATCATGTAAATTTAAATTTAAAATCTTTTAAGGAGCATAGCATCTCTCAAATATTGCTACTTAGACATTTTTTCATTAATATAGGAAATGTTCTTACTTGCTTATATTAACTAACTCATTAATTTGCACATTAAATAATTGCATAATTAAGATTTAGAAATGGACAACTGCAACCTCACATGCAAAAAAAAAGACTTCTGGAAAATTCTGGAAATCATTCATTGTTTTATATGCAGCATTCCTTTTCTTCTGTAGTTTACTCCATCTATAAGCACTTTCCTAGAGCAGAGGGATACATGTCTTCACTGTCTCCTCTGACTTCCAGTAAAGTTTGTCTGTCTTCAACAGTTACCCAGCTTCAAAGGACCTAACAGAGACTGAGGTACATCCAAGAATGGGGAGGAAGCAGATGTGGATTTTCTCAGGCTAAGTAAAAAAAACTTGAATTCAGATTTTTTACTATCTTTATAAAAGCAAAGGTAAAAGCTAAAGGGTAAAAAGAAGAAAAGCAAGCTGTCACTCATCTTTCTCAGTATTTTCCAGAATGAAATAAAAACAGTTTTGTCTAAAGTTATCCAAAAGTCATTCTCCTCACAAATCGTTTTCTGGATGCTTTATTCTTCTATTTTTCATCTTAAACATATGCAAAACAGAAGAGGTTATCTAGCTACTCTGGCTCAGGTAGACCTGGTCATAGGCACTTTGTAGTCATGATAATAATTCTGCTAACTAAGGGTCAATTTCAGCATTCAGGAGGTTATTGCAGGTTAACAAATGTAAGGACCTGATAATTGTTAGGCTGCTGCAGCCCTGTGTCTTAAAGTCCAACCAGTTATCAAGACTGAGCTTGCATTTGCAATAAGGAAACACACACACACAGAGCCACACAGATAATGCAGCCAAAAACAAACATAAAAAGATGAAAAAAAAAGAAGAAAAAAAAAAAGCAGCACTCACACAAATGTGAATGGCACAGACAGTCTGACCTGTCCAGCTAGTCACAATTGAAGTCTATTAATAGAACATGTTCATATTTTTAATTACTGTGAACAACTCTAGCAGTATTGGGTGCCCAGTCTACCTAGAAAGTGGCCCTATATCTACAGGTCTCCTCAGTCACCAATATGAGTCCATCTTCTTTTTTCCCAGTCCACCCAGATGCTGGCATCCACACACAAAAATCCCTCTCTCTGCAGCTTTGCTCCAGCTGCTGGAGTGAAATATGATATCCCCAGTAGCTGACCTCCAGACCACCAAGTATCTCTGGTAGTTGGCATGGACCAGTCGTCCATCCAGTGGCTGACTTAAAGAGGTCCAGACCATCTATCATTTAGCTTGCACCTCAGACTTGATGTCTGACTTGGTGGCTCCTAGGCAGCCTCTAAACATCCCATAACAAGTCTTATGCACTTTCCGACAATATCCTTAAAAACATCCCTTTTATAATTTTTACAAAATCCCCATTTTTTTCCCCTATGTCCCATCACAAGTCCTATACTCTGTTAGGCAATAAACCTAAGTGTTTTGGGGATGAGTTCTTTGACTGACCCCCAAATCGTGGTGAGTTTCATACTGGGGCATGGGGATAGTCATCCTATTCTAATAGCTGTAGAAGCAACAAGTCAGGGTGCTTCGTTTGAAATATTTACAGAATAACAGGATAGTTGAGATTGGAAGGGACCTGTAGAGGTCATCTAGTCCAACTCCTTTACTCATAGAGCATGTGGCACAGGGTGGTATCCAGGTGGGTTTGGAAGATCTCCAGAGAAGGAGACTCCACAACCTCTCTGGGCAGCCTGTTCACCCTCACAGTAAAGAAGTTCTTCCTCACATGGAGATGGAACTTTCTATGTTTCCACTTACACCTGTTACCCCTTGTTCTGTTGCTGGCTACCACTGAGAAGAGTTTGGCCCCATCCTCTTTACATTTTCCCCTCAGTTTGTTCTACATGTAACCTGTTCAGGTTATAGGGCTTCCTCTGTCTGTCTCTGGTCCTCTGACTTTGGCTAGCCCTTTGTGTTTAATCACACAACCTAACAAAAGTCACCAAAAGTATTTTTTTAATCAGAATTTGATATGTGTTTCTTAATCATAAATTTACATGTAAGCATATTTTCTTGGATCTGCGTCTGTCAGGGGGCCCTGCCAAAGTCACCACAGATGAAAGCATTAAACCCAATGCATTATTCTGGGCTAACCATAGGTATGGGGCAAGTTCCTAACCCAAGAGAGTGTAGAGGGCAGGGTACTCTCCCTGCCCAATGGGGCCTTCCCACCACTTCCTAGTGATACCCACCCAAAGCCATAAAATGTGGTTTAGTATGCTAATGCATGACAGAAGGTATTGAAATGTCTTTGATTATTCACTCATTTAAATAATATTCATTGCTAGCAGGAGATAAAAAGCTCTCTCTATATTCAATATGCTTTTCCTAAATCATGCAGATTTCTTGAATATTCATTTGCCAAATATCTCATTTGATTTATATAAAAAAACTTTTTTGTTGTTGTTATGCATAATTTACTATGCTTTCAAACCTCAGGAGATTAGGCCTGCTCTGAATAAGTATATTTGTTCAATTATAATTGTTCTAAGTAGAGTAGCATCGACTACGATGCTTACGTGAAAAGGGAAATTAAAAAAAAAATATGGATTAGGGTATTATGACTCTGATGAAGGGAGAGAACGGACCCTCAGCAATATTGCTGATGATACAAAACTAGGAGGAGTGCTTGATAACCCAGAGGGATATGTTGCCATGCGGAGAGATATGAGTAGGTTGGAGAGATGGACAGAGAGGAACTTCATGAGATTCAACACAAGCAAGTGCACCTAGGGAAGAATAACCACAAGCATCAGGGCTGGCTGGGGATGGGCCTGTTGGAGACCAGCTGGAGAGAAGGACCCGAACAAGCTGACCATGAGACAGCCAAGTGCCCTTGTGGCCAAGGCGGCTAATGGTATCCTGTGGTGTACTAGGAAGAGTGTTGCCATCAGGTCAAAGGAGGTGATCCTCTCCCGATTGAGGGCTGTGTGCAGTTCCGGGCTCCCCAGGACAGGAGGAACATGGAGTTACTGGATTGATTCCAGGGAAGGTCTACAAACATGATTAAGGTACTGGAGCATCTTTCCTATGAGGAAAGACTGAGAGAGCTGGGTCTGTTCAGCCTGGGGAAAGGAAGACTGAGATGGATCTTATCCATGTACATAGGTATGTGAAGGGAGATGCCGAAAGGGTGGGCCCAGTGATGCTCAGTGATGCACAGTGATGAGATGAGAAGCAACAGGCACAAACTGAAACACAAGAAGTTCCTCCTGAACAGGAGGACTGAGCACTGGAACAGGTTTCCCAGAGAGGCTGTGGAGATGCCTTCTCTGGAAATATTCAAACTCTGTCAGGATGGATCCTGTGACCTTGTTTGTGCATAGGGGTTAGACTAGATGATCTCCAGAGGTCCCTTCCAATTTCAAACATTTTATGATTCTGTGCATCTATGTTATTTATTTCTTCATCTTTTTAACAGGATATTTAAAGGAACAAATAATACATGGTGGTCAAATGTGATAGAAATTATGATAGCAATTGTAAAGCTTAAAATTTATGGTATGGATCATGACAAAGAAAAGCTTGAATCTATAGTCTGTCAAAATATTGAAAGAAAAAAATATTGTGAATATTTATGCCGTGTTATTTTCACTGAATAATCAATATCCCATGAAAGAATATTTTTTAAAGATTTGGGTTTGACTTTCACCAGTTACATTTGTTATAATATTGTGTAATTATAGAAAAAACATGGTTTTAGATCCACCATGGGAATTAGCTTTTTTGTTCTGAGGTCACATTTAGGAAAGGCAGCATGTAGATAATGGCAGAGAGAACAGGAACAATAGGCTAGTTTATCTTCTAATAAATACTTCTATTTTTTTTTGTCCTGCAATTCAGTAGAAAATATCCCATTTGTAACATTTAGCAAAGAAATTTGAAGAGACTTTTTTCTTAAAAAAAAAATCCAATTCATTATTCCTTATTCAAATGTGTGAATTATGATGTGAATTATTATATTATGAAGAATATGCTGATTTCTTGAAATAAGTGAAAGGAATGTAAATACAAAGAAAATGCAAATTCTGCAGTTGTTTACAAAGTGAAGTGAAAATGTGCAATTGAGGATTTATGTAACCACACCAATGGCAGAATCCAGCTTCAGACTTTGAAAGAGAAAAATAATATATTGTTTCTGACTTTCAGGTGCTCTGCCCTCTTTTCCCATCTTCTGAATGCAGCACAGGCACATTTTAATGAAATGACAAGGTTTCCTGATTTGATGTACTAGTTAGCTTGCAGTCAGCTTGGTCAAGCTGCGTTAAAGAACACAGAGAAGAGACTCACATTAGATTTCAGCCACAGAATGAAGATAAATGACTTGGTGCATTTCAGAAGGAAGCTACTGTGGGATGTGAATGTGAAACGCGCTGGTGATAAGCACAGATAAGGCATGTGGTCAATATAAAAAATAAAGGAAAATAAATCTTCATGTTCACTTTTCTAGGGTACATAATATGGTCTATGTGAGTTTAGACCAACTGAAAATTAGGTGTGGTAATGGAGGTGAGTTGTTTAAAGCTATAATTTTCAGAAGAGATTTTAAAAATCATAATGCTCTGAGTATAAGTGAAAACTAAAACAAGAATAATTAGAGAATTGATATCATTGGGAGAGAATCCACTTTTGTTTTCACTTTTACCCAAGGGTATTCATAAAGAGCTGATGATGTAACAGACTATTAAACAGCTGCTATGTGCTGAAACATTGGTTCTTCATCACAAGCAGAGAATTCTTATTCTCAATGCCCACTTAATACTGTCTCTGTGCTGTATTTCAATCTGTTGAGAGCAGGAAAAGAAAGGAAGAGTGGATTTGCAGTTCAATTAGAATTTTCTCACAATATTTGTTTTTAGGATGTGCCTTGCAATTTAAGACAGATGCTGTGTTACTGTAGTTTGTATATAGCTACACAATGCAGCTCAATTTACAAGAAGGCACAGATGCACAGCTGTTAGATTTTTTTTTAATTAATGATTTTAATTTCTACTCATGAATGATGGACAACTTGTAATTTTTAAATTACCTCTCCTTTACTTAAAAAGTTCATTTAAAAACTTATGCATTATAGTATTTCTACACCAGTTTAACCCATATCATAATACAATCATCACTGCTCAGCAAGTTCTTTTATTTATATTGCAATAAATCCAGTGTTTAAATAGATTATTTGCAACTACTTACATGCTTTTAGAAGCACTACATAAATAACTAAATAACTCATTTTTTCTACATAGGAAAATATATCTTGAGTATACCACTGTGAAAGTAACATAATGCATTCCAGCATGTTTTTCCTTGCAGTATAATTTAAGTTCACATAAACATATGAAACTGGTGTATCTTGTACAATAGCACAGTAAGTATCATTTCACAGGACAGCTATAATTCATGGGAATTATTTTTCCATTCAGTCTTCAGTTGTTTTTATTATGTGTGGTTTCATTTTGTTTTCTTCATTATTATTTTTTAATACGTTTTTTCAGAGTGAATGAGGTCGCCAGTAAGGAAGTGCCAGGTAATCTTGCTGCTATCTTCTTCCTGATGTACCCAAATTTCAGCAAATGCAAAGTGTTGGCACAGCTGCTGGAAACACTCAGATCATGTAGATCATGGTTCACAAATCTATGTCACTGTTAAAACAATATTTGTATTTGATTTGGGTTCTATAAGAAATATTAGTTCTTTAGTTGGAATGAACTTCACTGCTAAATAAGAGATATCTGCATTATTATGTAGATATTATGCAGACTTTTTTTTTTTGACATGGTTAGCACAGAACCATCAATCTATCTACACTCCATCATCAATGGATAGAAGTTGGTGCATAAGATAATTTGACATTTAACACTCATAACGGCTTAACAGTGGTGATGGAACTCATCACTATGTTACTGAATAAATCCAGATTATTAGATTAGATGTAGAAATCTGCAGCATATTGTAAATGTATTGTTATGTGGGATGTATTTTACCTTAAGCATCTTTTTACATGTCCATGGTCCACTGAATGAGAGAAAATACCATATACTTTTTGTGTGCATAGCCCCCAGCCCTGAAGAGGATCAATAGAAAACAATCTTTTATATAAATATATATATATATATTTGTATTACAGAAAGAAAGAGTGTCACTAGATAGATCTAAATGATTTATTCTTCCCATTAATGTATAGGTAATTAAGCTGAGGTCTATAAAAAAAAGTAAATTTACTTGCTTAGTGTTCTAATATGAACAGTTAAAAGTAGGCAAACCCCACTGTAATGTGGATTTTTAAATCAGAAGTCTTTTTATTTTCAGTTAAAATTCTGTATCAAGGAACTAAATAAGCCTGTACCATGACCATTTTATAATATGACCTGACAGAAGAACAAATAAAGTAAGAGAAATAACAGATTTTATGTGGATCTGTCATAGCTGGAATAACTAGTATCATTTAGTAGTATTAACTTTTAAGCAGTTAGAATAGTAGTAACTTCTAAGTAGTAGTTTAAGTAGATTCTAAGTAACTTCTAAGCTGTCGTAGCAAGCAGGGCTTCAGAGATTTGTTAGCTAGATGCTATTGAGCTATTATAGCAGTCAGTGGAGCTACACTGACTTTCATCATTCAAAGATGACGGTGAGCTGTCCAAGGTAAGGAAATGGTGTAGCACAGTTCATCTTGGAAAAGAATGGAATTCAGTCTTCATTCCGGTCACCCATGCTTTTACTGCCTAAAATCCAGTTGCTCTGCAACATTTGCTCCTGTTTCCCCTGCTTTACATGCATGAGATTTCTGTGTAAAACTGTAAGTCTTCTGGATAAGGAACTCTGTATTTTAACTCTGATTTTTGTTAAGCCAGGCTGAACAAGAAAAACACTTCCTTGCCAGATTTTATTTCCCTGACATACCCTGTTGCAAATGGTATCTTCATGTCCCAGCAGTTACAAAGCAGCAAATAACATCTGGAATTTCATTTTCTCCCATATACTTAAAGGAGCTTTGACTTTCCTCCTAAGCCACTATTAATCTACACTGTGTTTGTCATATCTGAAAATTGGCAGGAAACCGGTGCACACAAACTTAATAGCTGACCAAACATTTCCAGTTTACTGATGTTCAAATTACTGTTTGGAAGCATCCCCCTGGCAGATTAATGGCTGCAATTAAGCATGTCAGTATTCTGCAGCTAACATACAGTATCAAAAATCTTGTATTTTCTTTAATCATTGGAAGTATCCAGAAAATAAAACCAAGACTTCACTGTTCAATTTCTTATTTCATCTAGTCCACTTCACATTTGATTCAAAAATGTTGTCCAAACAATATATTTATTAACTCATATATTAGTTATGTTTGTTCCCTGTGAAAATGTAATGCAAGGCTAAGGTCCTAAAGGTTTGTCGGTTAGGTCTATGTGTCTCTAAAACCTCCTTAATTCTGAAATTATGCTCCTCTACTGTGTTGCCTTCTTAGACCAGTGTCAAACATTTATAGGCCCCAGCTTGCAATAACATTCATTCATTCATTCATTCATTCATTCATTTATTTATTGTATGTTTCTCAGTTTCTTTGCACTGTAGTGTTTCAAAAAGTATCTGGCAATTTCATAACAGATTCATAATCCTAACACATATTTGCAGGCATTTTAAAGGGTGACATCCACATGCAATACTTATCTTTTACTGGTGTTTTAAAAAATGTGGAGGATTTTGCTGTTATTGTTATTCTAACCTCTCCCTTAAAAAGTAACAACAATAAATGTGTTGCTAAGGAATTAATTTAGTAATATTTAGTAAAACTAAGTGTTAAAATTTAACACTGCCCTGATTTGTCTGTCTTTTAAACAGTCTCAATACACTGATCTCTAATACTCCAACTGATATACATATACATACGAATATATATGCAAAAATATACTTATTTGCAGTATTTTAATTTTACAAGTCATATCAATAGAGATGGAGACTTAGAATCAGAGTCTCTGTTCTCTACTCTAGCATACATTTGCATACATTGGATTTAGGTACTGCAATACTGAGAAGGGAGGAACCTATTTTGCGCTCTAACTAGAAACAATAGTAATGTCTTGTTGGAGTTTACTGTTAAATATCACATATTTACTACAAAAATATGTAATTCTTAAGACTAATGAAGAATCATAAGTTAAAATTCTCAGCTCTGCGTAACAAGGATTACATTGACTGACCTTTTGGGCTACTTGTTTCAAAAAGTTCACTATAAACCCTTTAGATAACAAAGTGCTACGTTCATTTTGGCTGCAGAAAAACACAAGTTGTTCACTGTGTTGTCACTCACAAAGGCCACCTCTCCTTGTATACGTTAAATTCACTCATCTATGATGAACATTAAAGTGCACCTAACAGACCACCTTATAATTGTTTAATCTGTACAAGAATACAGAACATGTATTCACATTTGGTCATTGAAAAGGAAACCCTCAGCTTGCAAGTGGCACAGTCCTTGATTCAGTGGGTTGGTCTAGTCCAGTTAAACAAACAAACAAAAAAATGTATTAAATGTCTAGAGTTTATTTACTGACCCTGAGCCCGAGTTTCATAAAACTGCTTGCAGCACAGTATGGCTAAACAAGCCAGACACACACTGCAGACTGAAAAAGTTCATCCAAATGCCTAACTTTGAATAGGAAACTTTCTACTTCCTTGACTTGCCTATTAGCTAGCTTGTCACCTTTACAGAACCCTGATCAAACTATACCAAGAAAAAAATACAACCATCTTTTTTTATTATTATTTTTTAAGATAAAAGATATATTTCATAGGTAGCACTTGAAATAAATATATTGATATTCAGACCTGAGGCAACACAGAAGTAAAGCGTCTGGTGCCTAATGAGGTATACACATAATTACATTTCTGTAGATTTCTCCTGTTTTAAAGCAGCTACAGAACCATTTTTTTTTGAAATCTGGCAGATGGTCATGGAAATTTAAAAACAGAGAAATGAGAGTATCAGACACAAAATATAAAACATTTTCCTAGTCACTATGACCTGTGATCAATTCTGAATTTCCTGTTATTAACCCTATTATTTTTTCTCACAAAAGAAAAGTTTGGAGCTCTGATGAATGATAGAGAGCTTTCATAAAAAATCTTCACATTTTCTTCTTTTTACTTAGTCTTTCCCACTTCTGTCTATTTTCTGCAAATAGGTTAGTTTTTCTTTACTCTTAAACATATTTTCAAGTAATTAATAATCATCTGTTGGTATTTCTAATAGGTGGAATACTGAAAATATATCTCAAGTGTGTTATTCACAGGGAACAAGACCGTGAACACATAAGAAAAGAAAAGGTAAATGCAGCTACATCTCCAAGTGCGCAGAATGAGATAAAACCTGGAAGAGACTTTTCTTGCAACTGGAAGGCTCTGAGCCCTTTCTAAATGCCAAACAAAGTATTTCAGAAATATGCTGAAAAATGAAGCAATCAAGATTACTTGTCAATTTGAATGTCATTCTTTTAACATCTGACAATTCTTGTAAGTTAATAATTACTTCTTACTGTTTTAGTCTGTATATATTTATCTGAAAAGTTTGAATATGTAAGTATTAAGTACACAGATGAGAGATACTAGATGTAATTCTGCATCCTGTTAAATCAAATGAAGCACATGTAGTTACTTTTTATTTATATCACATATATATTTTGCACCAGTGTTCAGAAATATTCCTTTGAATTTATTATTTTACTAAGAATTTTTTGAAACTCCTACATTCAGGTTTCCTGACTCTCAAATAGAAATACTCTTTTGTGTATTTTTGCAAGAACTTTCGCAAGTTCTTTGAAACTCTTTGAATCTGTACAATGCATGATAAAAAAGTGGATTACTATCTTGGGAGAAAGATATATAGCAGAGCAAGAAAAAGCAGCACAGGTAGGGGGAAAAAAAAGCTCATTCCATAGTGACTTCCCATGGCAAAAGTGCAGCTTATTCTTCATCACTCCTACCTCACAGATATCAGGTCAATTATGCCACAACTCCTGATTCCTTCCATTTTGGTGATTATTATCACAGCAGAATTTCTGCTGATTGAGAAATTGTGAATTATGGGCTCTGTGGCTGGGCCTAAAGTAAAGACAGTATTAGAGTTTGGCAATATGATTTTTACTACTATTGCATATCCTACTCCTGCATAGCCTCGAGCTGTTTTAATACTGTGATGATGCCAATGTATGAGTTGAAAAAGAGATGAAGGAAATCTGAAGCAGTAAAGAAGTAAAATAATAGTAGTTTGACACTATATCAAATCCATAGGGGAATGCATATAGCGATAACCCAGTAGCCACACAGAAGCTGTGAGTAGTACTATATGGGTGACAGGGAAAGGCAAGGTGAAAAAAGGAAAAAATAGTGGCAAATAGAAAAGAAAAATCTGACTTTGAAAAATAGATATTTTCAAATATAAAATGGTGTTGTCAGAAATGATTTTTCTAGTTAAGAGAATTAGTCACAAGAGGTTTCTATAGCTTTGGGTTGAGGGAAGTCCTATTTGTACCCTCCTACTCAATGAATACATTGTCTTATATTTGTTACAACCTGCCTCTCTGTTTATTACTATATTGCAAATATACGTCTATACAATATTTAGTTTAAGTGGATGGATGAAGCTATATTCAAAATATGTACACACATATATTTTATATTTTCAAACTGATTCCAGAAATTATATATGCATATATTTAATAAAGTATGTAAAAATAAATATTGCATTTCAGTCTGTGAACATTTTCATTCATAATGGGCTGAAGTATTTTTTGTACTTGTAATGTTTTACTGGAGATGAACTGTATGAATAAATGTTCTGATTTTCCATTTGGTTTTTTATTGTTCAATATTTAATTTTAAAGCTATCACAAAAAGCTCCTGTTGAACTCTGATTTAATTTTGGGGAATTTGGCATTTGCCAAAATAAGAATATTAAGTTAATGTTGCTTTATTTGTCTTCAGCATTTCCTACTTCCATTGTTCCTTTGTAGATTCCTGCTTTTTAAATTATTGACAATATTTTAATTATTACTATTTCTCTCTCCTATTTCCAGTAGGAATCTGTGAAATGGCCAGGAGCTTTTCAAAAGATTGTCAGAAGCCGTATTTTAAGGTGACAAGTCTAATTTTTGAACAAACTGTAGGGGTTCTTCTTGACATTCCTATATTTTGAGGATTCAGCCTACCATTAAGATTCCTTGTAATCTATTTTTCCCTCAACAGATTCTCCATTGTATTCTCATTCTCAGAAATAGACAGCAGGTGATCTCCAAAATATACGGAGGGGAAACTGGAGAGACTGCTTTAGACGGATAAAGTACTGAAGTGGAAGCAGGTATTAGAAGAAATGATTTCAGGGAACACTTTAACTTGGATGAATTTTGAACTATTGAGTGTTGTTAAACTTGGAGATTTCTGGCGTATTTAACCTCTAAGTCAGTCCTTTTGTATTTTCAGGATTTACTTTGTATTTATCTTGTTAACAGTGGAAAAGTTTTTCACTTGATATATGTCTAGCTACGCAGGATGCTGTCTCTGTTAAGGCAGTAACTTCTGCTGGAGAGACAAAATATTTCATTTCATACTTATGATATGTTCATTGTGTTTATTATTTGTGTGTTAATTATTGCATTAAAGCTGTAATTCTTCTGCTATCTCCAAACAAATTTTCCCTTATTATTTTTGTTTTTATGTTTCAAATAGCAACTGTTATATGTTTATGTGAAAAGGTTTCTGCCATACTTACATTAGAATTGCCTTCATAATTATACATTTTTAAATGAAATTATAATAGCATATGCTCATAAACATTAAGGCTGGGCATTATATTAGGGTTTCGTTTGTTTGTTTGTTTGCTTGTTTGTTTTCTCATTTGAACAACTTTGGAGTTGAAACTTAAAAATATATTCTTGGATTTGTTCCTGGAGCTTGGTTCTACCTGCAGTAGATCAGACACTGTTGTCATATGGGTTTATTTTTTTAGAGAGAAAAAGTTACCTTGACTAACTATAGAGTCCATTTTAAATCTCAAGGTGATAATAATATACTAGAAAACAAACAAACAAAGTTATCACTCATTTTAAATATACCCCTTTATTACAACATATGTTCTACTGTTGTACAATACAAATAAAATAATTGACTAAATATCTATTATTTTACATAACACAGAAGTTGAAGATAGCTGCAGCTACTTGGGCTGTAATTCTTATTTGACTGACTTTGTACAACTCTTAAAATAAAAGTCAATTAAGTCAATTAAGGTTTTGTTGTTGAAACAGTAGTTCAATTAATTCTATTGGAGCTGCATAATCTTTAAAGAATAAGATATACCATATTTTCAGCATTACTAAAAGAAAACCAGGCAAGATCCTTATCTCATCCACTGATAAGATTTATCTTTCACTGCTCATGAAACAAGTCAATTTTATCTCCAGCTAATTACTTCAAACTTGAAGGCAAATCTTGGTCAATACCTGAAACAAACACTGTTTCTCTTTGATAGAGAACAATTATGGCATATTCTTTACTGTCACAAAGTGAATCAGAGCAGGAAGAGCTTCTTAAGGCTAAAGAAAAGAATATTAAAATGTTCTCAGAATGTTTTACCAAGTGCAATGTGTTTCTGTTACCTACTGGAGTGAGGATACCTGCTGAAGACCTGACAAGTAGTAGCTGACTGACAGACTACGTTCGTGCAGGTAAGATAAGTAGATGGTTCTCAGGAGCTGTAAGGATGCATCAAGTGACTCCAGCAGCCTCCCTTTGGTGATGGTTACTCCTGTGAAGCTTGGAGCATAAGTACATTATTAAACCTATCCTGTTCAACCCCTAATGAACCTTGAGTATCTCTCTCCACTGGTGTCCGATGGCCTCTTGCCTCCTGTATGGTCTCACCCATTTACCTCTAAAACTCCAGATTTTGTGCAATTATATGTAGTGGAGTCACTTCGCCAAATTCCTACTGCAAGTCGATGACAGAAAGGTTTAAGCATGGGGTCAGGGCCATTAGCCACATCAGACTGCTGCAATCCTAATTACTAATGATCAGCAGATTCTTTTATATCCGTATTTTAAATAATTTGGAGATGAGAAAACATAATCCCCATTTCTAAGAAGAATAGCATTTCTCTCCTCTTTCTTCACTTTCTGATCCATTTGGATGCTGTCTCTTCCCTCTCTTCATTTATAAATAACAGCTTTTCCCTTTATTGTTGTGAAACAAAATTCGGATTTTTTAAGCTTTCTTACAAAGTGATTTAAGTGGTCTAGCAATCTAGCAATTCTTTCTTTTAAGGATGTATGAATAGTGAATGAATATATTCACCCATAAGAAATGGGAAACATGAAATATACATATATCTGTATATATATATATATATGAATAGCAGGAACATCAACAAAAATTTGCAAAGCTTTACATGTGTCACTAATTTATCTAAAGCTCTTCTGGCTACTCTACATATTGAGACTCAGGTATAAATCATGTGACAAAGATCTGCTTTCTACTTGTGTAGGTCAATAAATCTCAAAAATCATCTCAATTTTTGCAATGTGTGTCTTTTCAAGATAAATTCATCTCGTAAGCCTGAATCAGTAACTGTATAAAATGTACTTTTTCCCGTGCTTTATAAAAAGCTAACTTCTGAGGTTCTGAATGATATACTTCAATTGTGTCATAGTGCTATTTGTTTCGGCTGTCAATTATGTCTTCTATCATTTCATTAGGTCAAATTATTAGCAATATCCACTGAAATCACAATTATTCTCTGAAATGAAAATCAGTTATGACATAAAGGTCAAACATTCAAAAGGCCAATAACATCAAAAATCATCTCACTCTTTGCAATGTCACTCTTTTTCAGGATAAACTCACTTATAGTCAGTTTTGGAGGGATGAGCTTTCTAGATCACTCAATTAAATGCATTGTTTTGAGCTGCTTAAATAATGTTCTTAAAAAGTAGATCTGTCCTTAAAAATAGAAATTATTCATGTCCAATCCATTGACAATATTCTGGTTCTGGTTTAAAAACTAAGTCAAAGAAAATGTTTTTGAGTATTTTTTCAGTCTCTCACTTATTATTTTACAGATAGAATTAGAATCTTAGAGTGAAAAGACTGTAACATTTATATTCTTCAGAACATTGAAAATATCCTGAAATAACAATTGCCAATAATAATATCCCAAAAATGGATTAAAAAAAAAAGAGGGTTGCATATAGGACCTGATGTTCATACTTAATTCTAATTTTTAGTGTTCTACTTTCATAAGAAGGTAACAGAATTTTACTTGCACCTTCTGACTAATAAGAAAACTTACCCAACATCTGTGAGGTTCTCTTGTATCTGTGAGGTCTTCATGACTATTTGTCATATTATTCTATTTATGTTAATCACAGACTCGCAAAATCACAGAATGGTTGAGGTTGGAAAGGACCTCTAGAGATCATCTAGCCCAACACCCCTGCTCAGGCAGGCACACCTGGGGCACATTTCATAGGATATTGTAAAAACATGAAAAGTCTAGTGTAACCATTATACAGATGAGTAACTTTGACACTGATAAACTATCTAATAAACTATCAAAAAACTATCTTATCTTCAAATATTATCATTTCTAGAGTTGCAGTTCTTTCATGGTGCATGGGGATAATTACCAGCCAAAAGAAGGAATCCACAGGAAAGAGCTAAAAGGAAAGGAAATCTCACTCATGAAGTCAAGCACAGAAGAAATGGGGAATTATTTGTTGAAATGGAAGATCTAGTGAGAACAGATAAGTGCTCCCTAGGGAACTACTTTTATGGATGCTTGTGTGCATTTAATGAAGCACTGGTGTTGTCTGAAAGTTCTTAAGCCTCTTTATTGTGCTACAAAAATCTAGTAAGGCAGATCATTTTAGAAGAGTTAACAACCTCGTGTTCCAACGTCCATTCTATGGTAAAGTGGAAAATTTATGTTGAAAATTCTTCTCAGATGGATATTAATAACTTTAAACTTGGGAAATTGCACTAGCTACCAGAACCTCAGCATAAAACTTCTGCTGACTGAGTACCACTTTTTGTAGTAAGAACAGTGATTGAAGCCCTTATTGACATACCCATACCTCATTGATTAAAGTACCCATATAGGATATCAGATATTAAGGATATCAAGGCCCTGTTGAAATTATCCAAAGCTTCCACAAGCTGCATAAATATTCTCACTCCAGGAATAGACACATTTGGACAGATTCTCTTGGCACATTTTAAGGATCAGCCTTTCCTGTCCAAGAGGGGCCTATTCTGAGGCAGAACCTATGAGCAACTTACTGACAACACCAGTGCTTCATTAACTACACACAAGCAACCAGAAAACCAGTTGCTTAAGGAATACTTACCAGCTGGAAGGCTGTCAGGAACAACAAAATGCCATATATGGGCACAGAGCTGCTTTTCAGTGTCTGGTCAAGACTGACATGCATTCACTCACAGTATAAAACTGTATGGAATAACAAATTATTTGGTACCTCCTCGTTATAGACTAACACCCAAGGAAATAGATCTCTTTTTTGTCCCCTCTGTGTCTTCTGCATTCTCACGTCATGGTGATTTTTAGCTTCTTCCACAAATTACAGTAGGATTACCTTAATTAAGAAAAAAAAATGATCTGTCCTCCTAAAGACAGGAAGACGACAATACTCAGAGTAATATATTTATTGCTTTTAAAATCAGAGAGAATATGGACTACATCATTTGTATAAAAATATGTTTGCAGCCTATCACAGCTGTGAAGGTAAAAAGAAATAGACAAATGCAAAGAAATAAAAGAGAGCAAAAAAGACAAAATAAATTAAAAAAAATAAAAAAGGAAGTGTTTGCTGTAGTAAAGAGATCAAGCAAAGGCAACATCACTGTTGAGGAAATGTGGTTAAAATTACCATCTGAAACTTTTATAAAATCATTTTGTCCTAGCATCCATGAATACGTAAGAGAAAATCCCAACACAATCTAAGTCTAAACAGGTACAATCCTAACACAGTCTAAGTCTAAACAGGCACAATCCATACTAAGAAATTTACAAGCATATGACTGACAGAAGAATTGACCACATGTTTCTGCCATTCAGGAATTAACCTCAGTATTTTGAAAATGACACTGAAAATGCTTACTTACATCATCAGATGCTACAGAAAAAGACAAGTGAAGTTCAGTAAAAAAGGGCAAAAGCCAAATTATATATTCTTGTAACTTATAACTATCAATATATTAAGTTTAATGAGAACATTGTGTAGTTCCCAATTGTGCCTTATTTTATATTTGTGTAATTGATTTTGGTTTTGTTCCACTCCAAATATTTATTTTAGATGTATTCTGGTAAATATAGACCATAACACAAATGTCCAGTTTTCACTGATTTTGGACAGTTATTAAGGATTTTTTTTTTTTTCTGAGCAAGGAGGAAGTTAAATCATTGAGAATAAATTTTTATGCTTTAAGTTTATTGCAAAATTTGTATGGAATGTCTGCAGTATTGCAGTTTTTGTTATAAAAGAATAATGAAATAAAAAACATCTTTAGTATACAGTGTAGAGCACTAGTATCCTCAAGGAATCAAGGTATAACTTCAGAGGACAAATGGAGTCCTGAGGCCAAATTTCTAATGAATTATATATCCCCAAATTCCAAATGTGTAGAATATATCCCCAAGCACATAAACATGTATGGTATTAAACTTTAGTCGCTTCTTGCAAAAATAATAAACCTTACAGTTCTCCTAGGACTCCAAGGGTAATTTTTAAAAGCTAGCATAGGTTTCATGAAACCAGTACACATTTCACAGCAGTATATTGTCCACGATAACAGAGTGTTTCTGTTTTATCTTTCTTTCTTACATACTGATCTACAAGGGTCTCGCATCAAAGCAGTGCTGACAATGAAGCATGGAGCATCTAAGACATGAAAGGAATATCCCAGCACACACAATATTAGGTTAGATGAATAGCCTACCCCATCACCGTTTTCTCGCTCTGCTCCTTCCTCCCACCAAAATAATAACTTTCATCCTTTTCTTCAGCTTTTGTAAGCAGTGCTTTGTCTGAGCTAAAATTCAGAGCTGAGGAGAGTGGATTAAATATTGTTAGTTGAGCAAAAAGAATTCACGTGCACATAACATTGTAGTGCTTTTTGTAAGTTGGAAGACTAATTAAATGATAATAGAGTAAGACTGCTATGGGCAAATTCCCTTGCATATTAGTTCCTGTAATGCAAATTTTGGTTATAATTGCAACAGCATAACCACTGAAATATTGAAACTGTTCTCCCTCTAACATTGACTACATTTTTTTCTCCTTTTTTTGAGGGGGTGGGGTGGGGATCAGAAATATATTGCTGATTCCCCTGTTACATATGCTGCATTAATTCCTGACACTGAGTAATGAGTGGTTTGTAATGTCAGTTAGAGATGAGAGGCTACAAAGTCAAGTGGAATCCTGCAAACACAAATCTCATGACACCTTGGCAACACTTAGAAGCCTGTCTCTTTTGAATCCTGACAGGAAGATTAATGATTAAAAGCCCAGTTGTGGCATTCATTTATTACAAAGCCTATATGCGCACACACACACATGCACATTTAAACTGCCCCCAGAAATGTCAATTACTCTTTTCCTATTCAGCTTTCCTGTTTGTTTTCTCAGCAGACTTTTATAAACTGCACATATTTTTGCATTTTGTGCATTAACAAAATCTGGAGGAAGTAAAACTTGGGTACATAATGAGTTTAGGTACATAATTTCTACTGCCTGTTTCATTCAGCAGCTTTTGATGGAACACTAGAGCAACTCTGGTAACAGGAAAACCCCTTGCTATATTCATATGCATAAAACTAAATCTTTAAACTAAAACAAAGAGAAAACATTTATATTACTTTATATAACATTTATATTATTAATTAATATTGGATTTAATATCAAAGCTCATTAAATATTAAGGGAATTTGACAAATATAGAGATATACTCAAAAATGCACACATCCCTTACAATGGATCTGAATAATCAAGATGGAGAATAGGGTTGTTTTAGTTAGTGCTGTTTTGATCTCCCTCTATCTTTTATGAATATTTTAATGTTTCTAGTTTACCTCAAGTTCATTTTATTGGCAAAATAAGAACTTTTAATTAAGTAATTCCCAGGATCCTTCAGATGAACAACTCAAGTGGATCCCTCAAGATCAGATTGCTGTCTGTCACATTAAGATCTCTCCGCTCCACTTCCATAATTACAGAATTGTTGAGTTTGGAAGACTTCTCTGGAGATCGTTTGGTCCAGCCCCCATGCACAAGCAGAGTCACCTACAGCCCATTGTGCAGGATCACTTCCTCGTTTTAAATATCTACAAGGATGGAGACTCCACAGTCCCCATGGGAAACCTATTCCAGTGCTCAATCACCCTTTACATCAGTAAAGCATTTTTTTCTCATGTTGAGGCAGAACTTCCCATATTTCAATTTGTGCCTGTTGCTTCTCATCCTATCTCTGGGTACCACTGAGAGGTCAGATACGCATTAAGATCCCTCCTCAGTCTTCTCTTCTGCATAAGGAACAGAACAGGTGGAACACATCTTACAGCCTTTCTTTTTAGGAGAGATGCTCCAGTCTCTCAGTCATCTTAGCTGTCCTTCGCTGGACTCGCTGCAGTTCCTCAGCGTTGCTCTTGTACTGAGCAGCCCATAACCAGACACAGTGCTGTAGGTGCGAACACAGAAGGACAGAGTAGAGAGAGTGGAGCATCTTCCTATACCTACTTGCAACGCTCTGCCTTATGCCATTAGGATACCATTCTCCAAAATATGAACTTATACAGATATTATTACTTGCTCAGATTTTTTTTCCTGAATCTAACGGACACTTGGGGCTACTGCTCTGCAGGATTAAATTTTCATAAGTTTCATATTAATTCTGTTGAGCTTCTTCCTTTTAATTCTATCTAAAAAAAAAAAAAAAAGAAACATTCTCTCTGTCTCTTGCTACCTCTTCTTAACTCAAGCAAGCAAACAGACAAAGTTTCAGTTTCTTGGGTTTCCTTTATGAAGACAGTCTCTAGTGCCTAGACTTCTAACTTCTGCTAAAATGTTCATCATTGTTATTTTGCCTCAGTTTATTCAGACATCTTTAGCCATGCCCAGAGAGAGTGTTTTAGTAAGATACAGACATATCTTAGCACATAACTCAGTTATTAACTTAACACATAGTAAACGTGTTTCAAAAGCTATCAAGCTAAGCATTAAGGGTCTCCATCTGGATGATGACAGTGATGATCTCACCCAATGGTTTAACTGCTTCTCACTAGATTCCTTTTCTGTTCAGGATTTTGTGCCTTTTTATGCCTTTTTTTTTTTTTATCTCTTGAATCCCAGAACTACTACTAATTCCAATTTCAGCAATCTGTTTTCTATAATTTTATCACTTTTATTTTTCTTTCTATCCTTTTTATTATACACATATTACTTATAACTTTGTAATTTTCATTGCTCTTCAAGCAGAGGTTACATAGCTGCACATACCAGAGCTGGGCCTTGGGCAGGAGGAGAAGGAAGGAAAGGCAGTCATATATGAGCACAATTGTTTTCTTGACCCCCTAAGCCTTCTTAGCATTTCCTGAGGCAACCCTAAGCCTTCTTCAGTCTTGGAAGGAGGTTAGCCAAATCATTTGCGGTAATTATCAGGGAATAGAAAAACTGAGTCTCACACAATTTTTAATGAAAATTATTCTCCAAAACATGACTTTTTTAACAACAACAAAAAAAGCAAGAAATGCTTATATCTGGTATTTTAAATTAAGCAATTTACTCTGTGATTAAAAATATGCAGCTCCATGGTAACTAATTATTACTTTCTATTTGATTGATAACTGGTTTACTGTCGCAGATATTTCTGAGTTTTACTTTTAGCTAATATTCTAAAACATAATTATTATATACAGACTCCTAATTACTTATTACAAATTTGTAAAAATACAATTTGAAAACAAGACTCTAGGAGCCTTCTTTCATTTTAAATGCAGTTTACATAGATCTGAAAAACTGGGTGTTTTTTTCTGCTAATTGCAGTAATAATAGAACTAATTGCCTGTAATTGAGTAATGTATAATTATACCTAGTTTGATTCAGAAAAAGATGTGAATATTTCAGAATCAGATAGGATGAAATACTGTATGAATAATTCATAAAGATGATTAAGTGACCATTTTGTAGACACAGTTGGAACAAAAATGTTCCCATAAAGTTATGGGCTTATTGCGTTGGTTTCATTTTCACTCATTTTTGCTGCCTAAAAGATCTAAGTTGGAGTCTTAGATGAGTGACATCAAGGGAAAACAACACAACAAGCAGGGAGGGTAATGCTCAGGCTTTTTGGGTAGACCTCTCAGGACAACACTAATCTGCATCTGAAAATGCCTACAATAATAGTATCATTGCAGTATATTTGGAATCAAACATCAAATATAATTTTCTATGACTTTGGAATGTTCTTAAAGAATAGAAAATATATCACTTGACTATGATTGGTATATAAATCAGAAGTTGTTTTGATTTGAATTGCATTTGCATTTACTAAGTATTTATTATCTCAATTATGATTATTTGAAAAATATTGTCATTTAGGCAACTTGAATGTCTTAACCGAAGTAACAATAATTACTCAATTATTGTTGACTCAAGAGCTGCAGTTGAAAAAAAAGATTACATTACTTATAGACAAAGATACTCTGTGTAGTATTTCATCCATATTTTAAAATAATTTGATATGAAACTTGTAAAATTCAATTATTCTAGTTAATTTTCATTATAATACTCTTATTGCTCTCTATACTATGAAAGAAAGGTTTGTTTCATTATTTTTACAGACTATTGGAATTTTCCAAGAGAAAATGGTAAGTTAACTAACTTATTTGTTTGCTTGTTTTTGTTTTAGAGAGTCATCCTCCTGAGGTACTTTGCTTTGGAATGTACTAGATTTAGACATGTCCATGAATGTCTTTTTGACTGAATCATTGTTTCCTTCCCAGTGAAACTAACAAACTAATTTTTAGTGAAGATAAAGTAGGACCACATTGTAATGATGATGCCTATAGTAGGTTGCCTCCCTTCTCATCTAAGTCTTATGACTTTGGAGACAGCGGGTGATTCCAGTGGTGGCAGTGATTCCAGAACAGCAGCAAAACGGAATGCTGTTAGTGCATTAAAGTGAGTTTTCTGTTCATTCTTTTTTTTATCTAAATTAAAAAGTAATTTTTTTTTGTTGTTTTTCTTTTCTTT
>VWPW01032785.1:13267-62959 GCA_013389825.1 Crypturellus undulatus | reverse complement strand
GGAGATTTGTTGATCCAGTGGCTCATGATTTTTCCTTTTCTTTATTTTTTCCCCTTTTTTTTTCCCCCTCTTTTTCCTCCCAGAAAATCAACAGGCGTCTCCATCTCTCCAAGGTCAAGCACAGCAAGTTCAACGAGTCGGGGCAGCTGGTTGCGTTCCACCTCACCTCCGTGCTGTGGTGCTTGTACGTCGTGGTGACGGTAAGGCACGGCGTTTGCCTTCCCTCCTGCGCCGATGGATCTCGGTCCCTTTTCTGTGGGGATGGCCATGAGTCCCAAACGGAGGGCTCTGCTTCCAGACAAAGTCTCCAGGAGTTTCTGCTGCTGTCAGCTGCAGGGAATCGGAAAAGCCAAATTGATGGGTTGAGTACAGGGCATGATGCATTGCCTGGAGCCTATGCGTTCCTTGTGTTACCATTGCCTGTGGATTAACACAGCTCAGAAATGTGGGGGGATGCATGTAGCAGGTCTCCTCCTGTGCTGCTGTTCCCTCTGCCCCTCCTCCTCAGCAACGGGGTGAGCTTATTCAGAGGATATATTGGTGAAAGCCTAGGCAACTTGCTGGGATGTTTAAGGCAGTTGTTTTGGAGCTGTGTCTGCACTTTCAGGTATCGTTGCACTTTGGGCATCTTGGAGGGGCTGAGGCAACCTTAGGAATGAGCGGAGAAGGGAATGTCCCTGGGCACATGGTGTTTGGTACTCCAGAAAAGATGCACGATGCCGAGAGGTGTTTTATGTATCTGCAAAGACAAACAGAAATGGTTTTCCATTTGCTGCTTTTCTTTTTCCACATTGCTTGTTACAGCTAGATGGCAAAGAGGGTCTCCATGGGCCATGGAGCCCGGCATGTGGAAAATGCCCTTTCCCCTACAGGCACATGAGAGGGAGAGCATCAGTCTCTGCTCCGTGGAAGCCTCTCTGGGACACAATGAGTTAATCTGGCTTGGGACTTGTTGCCCAAAACATTCCCCTCTGTGCAGAGGGGAAGCAGAGCAAGGTGTTTGCTTGATTTTTCAGTTTTCCAGCACAGTGGGTTTTTTCCAGGCTGTGAGCGAGCACAGTCCGGGGTCCCTTTTCCAGCTTTATGCAATGGAGAAGTAAATAGGCTGTGAAGAAAACACTGGAGCCAGACCCCAAAATCTGTGCTTGTCCCCATTATCTCTAAGTACTGCCTTGGGATCTGCTTACTCTCTTAGCCTGTTATTTACTTCTGTATTTGCATTTAGCACAGTTGAGGTTTTAGGATGCCTTTTGCAGGGATATGGGGAGAACGGGCCGGTGCTTGTGATCCTGTGCTTGGCGAGGAGGAAAATTCAGCCCCGACTTGACCACTCAGCACTTGGAGTTGCTTCGGGGATGCTCCCCTGCAGCGGGGCAGTGGGGAGCAGAGGCTTTTGCAAAGCAATTGGGGCCTCTGGGTGTTTTTTCTGTTGTTGTTTTTTCTTTATTTTTTCCTCGCGCTCTCCCCTCTGCGGCTCCTGTGCAAACACGCAGGGCTGTGGCCGTGCCAAGGCGCCCCGAGGGCTGCGACGCCACCTGAAAGAGCCTTCTGAGCTCTCCGACCCGCTGCCTTGTCCCCCCGCCAGCACCCTGCCCTGGCCCCGCCGCGGCATCCGCTGTGGTTTTTGCAGAGAAAACACTATGAATGAGGCTGAAACGGTGCTGCTTTTTTTTTTTTTTTTTTTTCCCTCTGGCATCTGGTTGTCAGGGATGGCTGGTCAACTACAGGGGCTCTCCCAAAAGGTGGATGTGGGATAGCCGGTCCTCACCCTGCTGCAGTTTCAGAGGTGGCCCTTTCCCCCCACCCCTGCCTTGCTGGTTATTGCAACCTCTTCATCTCTTGTATTTTCAGAGCAATCCGGGCAAACCAGCTTATGCCCTTTCTATTTCCACACACACATGCAGTGGGAAGGGCTTTCAGCCTTGTTTACTTTCCCCGTATTTCCAGGAACTCTGAGATCCGTGTAGAATGGGCCACATTGACGCAGCAAGTTCTGCGGCCGCCCCGTGTGTGCCCCGGGCTTTGCAGAGCAGGTCACTCTTTGCTTTGAAATCCCCCCGGGGATCGAGCTGCTGGAAAGAGGGCAGAGGGCATAAGGTGCAGGGGACAGTGACAAACGGGTCCTGCGCTGGATTTGTTTTCTGTGCAGCCAAATTACCCGGCCCAGGATTGGGAGTGTGGGTTGTCCGGTGTGGTGCAAGCGTGGAATGAGAAGGCAGCCCCGTCTTGTAACTTACCCTGCAAGCAAAAGGGCAGCAGGCCGTAAGGGAATGCAGGCAGGGGGAGAATTGGATTATGCAATGCATGGTTAGTTATTTTTGTGAAGGTTTTCCAGTCCCCTCTTTCTCCAGAGGCTTTTTGCTTGGCTGGTGCTCAGGTGGGAACACTGGTGTGGAAGAAGCCTCCTAGACTGTGCACGTGGTTCTCTGTACCTGTGCCACCAGCATCCTGCCCCTGTGTCTCTGGAGCTTGTGTGTCCCAAACCCCTAAGCATCCTATCCTGACCTCAGAGCCATTTGGCAAGCCAGGAATCAACCTTGAAACATTGCCTCCAGTTTAGGGGCTTGTAGAGACCCAGGATCATGGCTGAGCTTTCGTGATCTCAGCCTTGCACCCGCCAGGGTGCAGTTTTTAACACGTGTGGGTCGTGGCAGCTCCAAAAGGACTTGGTCTCTTCCCTAGGCTTCCCGATCTGCAGTCGCGCTGCCTTGCCCCATCGTAGCTTTGCAGTGCCCATTTCTTGTGCTGAAAGTCGGCATCTCTTCTCTTTCAGGAAGGATACGTGTCAAACCCCCGGAGTCTGTGGGAAAGCTACCCTCATGTTTATCTTCCGTAAGCACCGACCGCTTCCTTCCTCTTCACATTTTTCCCGGTGGCCGGGAGCAGGGTGCTGACAACCAGCACCCGCTGCGCGCAGCCTCCGGCTCCCTCCTGCAAGGATGCCCCAGGGAGATCCCGCTTCATGGCTGGGGTGGATGATAGTTATCCTATTTGCAGCCCTGGGGAGGGTGTTCCTGGAGGCAGGTTTGTCTGAGGCACCTCCAGGCTCCGTGACTCATCCCAGCCGCTTATTCCCTATGCCACCTGGGGCAAGACACTTTATTTGCTCTTCGTTTTTCATAGTAGCAACAAAGAAGATGGGGGGTTAATCTCTTGCCCTTGGCATTTTGCAAGAGTAAGCATTAGGTTTGCTGAGGGCTTGGAGAATGCAGCGAGGGCTTGGAGAATGCAGCGCGAGCAGCAGGACAAAATCCGGGTGTGACTAGCTCAGTTAAACACGGAATTTCTGCCCAGTAACGATTTATGCTAAATCTAGTGGCTTCAAATAGGCTGAGAGGTTGCCTGGTGCTCTGTGGTGGGCTCCACTGCAGACAGAAGCCTTCCCAGGTTCCTGGAGCTGGGAAGCCCCGTGATCTGTCTGTGTCCTGCACGCTCTCATGCAGCTCGTCCCTGCATTTCAGGTTCCAGGTGAAGTTTTTCTACCTGTGCCAGCTGGCGTACTGGCTGCACGCGTTGCCGGAGCTCTACTTCCAGAAGGTCCGCAAGGTGAGAGCCGGGCGGGCGCTACAAACACCCCCCGAGGCAGCTGGGCTGGTGCGGGACCATGGGGACCATCCCTGAAGACAGCGACGAGCTTTGGGATTTGGGGGCAAAGCGTCGTGGAGGGGTTTAACGCAGCCCCTTTCTGCCCTGCCAGGAGGAGATCCCTCGCCAGCTGCAGTACATTGCTCTCTACCTGGTGCACGTAGCCGGCGCGTACCTGCTCAAGTGAGTTGGACACCTTGGTTTCCTTGCCTGTGCTGTGGTCGGGACACCTCGCGGTTCTGCAGTGCATACTGAGAGGGTCCTTTGCAGGGCTGGGCTTGGCACGGATCATCCTACCTAAAAGTTTTGGCCAGTGGGAGTAAATAGGAGAAGGAGACCGTCTACAAAACGGATTATGGTTAACTTGGAGAACTCCCCGCTGCAGGATGATAAGGTTGAGCCGTTTGCACAGACCCAGATAGTTTTGAAGTTTGCAGTGCTTGGAAAGCAACTGTTAATCTGGATACCCTTAGAGGAGACTAAAGAGTGAATTTTCCCTGTGTCACAGGAATCTCTCCTGCGTAGCGTGTGTTCCCAGCAGGCTACATGCAGACAGGCTCTTAGCTCTCCTCTCATCTGTACAGAGTAGCATTGCCAGGTCTCAAATTTTGTGTTGGGCTGGTCTCTTCCAGCCTCTGCTGCTGCTTTCAGCCACTTTATCACTTCATCGTTTTAGGAGATTTTCCTCCTGCTGTGATACTATAGCCCCTGATGCAAAGAGGTCTGGATTTTGATTGGCACTTGCTGCATTTAAGGAATTGCCAGGCAGTTGATATAACTGGATATGAAGAACCAAGGGTTACCAGCCCAGTAATTCTTTTTTGTTTCTCTCCTCCTTTCTAGCTTAACGCGCTTGGGGCTGATCCTCTTGCTGTTGCAGTATTTAGCCGAATTCTTCTTCCACATGGCCCGTCTGGTCTACTTCACAGATGAGAACAACGAGAAGCTGTAAGTGGGAGAGCTGGTCGTACTTTCCTTTTCCTTACACAGCCAATGCCCGGGAGAGCTGCCTGCATCCCAAAGAGCCTGAGGGGATCCGCTCTTAACTTCCAACCCAGTATTAATGGGCAGAGACCTGGGAGGGAAGGGCAAGACCTACGGTGGGTCTCAGTTTCTGACAAGAGACAGTTTAGGGGTAGGGTAGAGGGTGGTGAGAGCAGAAATGAGGCTTGCTGAGCTATGCTGTGCTCAATAATGCATTGGGTTGCTCTGCTTATGTCAAAGATTAGTAGATAGACAGGCTGGCTGGTTTTCCTGCATGGACAAGGTACCACTGAGGGCAAAGATGTCACAAAACTGGGTCCCAGAAGAAGGGTGCTGAGCAGAAACTTGCTGCTTGGGAACTAATACACTTTTCTTACCTCCACTGAAGTGCTGGAGGATGAACACTGATGGTGTGAACCTCTGCTGAGAATGATGTTGGGTCATGACCTGGCAGAGGCCTTTTATCACCCTGTGGCCTCCTCAGTCACCATNTGGTTTTCCTGCATGGACAAGGTACCACTGAGGGCAAAGATGTCACAAAACTGGGTCCCAGAAGAATGGTACTGAGCAGAAACTCGCTGCTTGGGAATTAATACACCTTTCTTACCTCCACTGAAGCACTGGAGGATGAACACTGATGATGTGAAACTCTGCAGAGAGTGGCCTCCTAGTCACCATCTGCCATATCTGCCAGGACGTCATCCACTCAACTGGCTGCTCCTCGTGATGCTGATGCTGGGCCCTGCCAACATCTCTGTTTGTCTTCCCACAGGTTTAATGTCTGGGCTGTTGTGTTCGTGGTCACCAGGCTCTTCACCCTCACCCTCTACATTCTGGTTATTGGCTTTGGGCTGCCTCGGGTGGAGAACCAGGTCCTCGACCCCGAGAGAGGGAACTTCTTCAGCTTCCTCTTCAATAATGTCCTCTTCAGGTAAGGAGCGGTCATGTCCTCTACCATATGTGGGGTTTCTATCATATGCTTTCAAGTACACTTATGTGATGGGGAAGACACTGAGGCAGAACTGAGCTGTGAAGCCTCTCATTTAAGTTTCTTAGTGTTTATTTTACTTTTTTTTCCCCATGCTTGGTTTTGCTGAATTTGGAAACCCCAACAGGGATCTGGAACTCCTTGGGCTGCATCTAAGGAAGGTCTTAGTAAGCTGGGATGGAAGGGAGGGAGCAAGGAAGGGTGAAGGCTACTGAGCTATGGTAGTGGGGAAAAGCCAACAAACAAGTTTTTCTTAGTCAATTGACCAATTATAAAGGATGAGTTGAAGCAGGTATTTAGAGAAAGACCTGTAGGCCCTTCTTCTTGTACCCTTAACTGTGCTCACAGGGATGCAGTCAATGAAAAGAAATTTTCCTTCTGCTTAGAAATATTTTGCTGCCTACAAGCATGGGAACCAGGGGCCTGTTCAGTCATTCCCAAGCTTTTAGGAGCCATGGATTAGTGTCAAGTGTGAAAGTTTGGAAGCTGTTCCTAGCTCCCTTCCAACCATATTCACCTTCTAGGTGATTATAGTGTAAAGGTGATACATTTCTATGCTGCAGCCATGGGCCATTTAGTCCATTTTAACCCTATGTCATCTGAGAACTTCTTGGTGAAGAGGAAAAAGGGAATAGCTATCCTGAGTTTAGGGCATAGCAGAAAGCAGAGATGTTGAGTAGATGGAGGCTTCATTTTCTGCTGGCACCAAGACCTGGACCAGCTCTATTCATTCACCAGTCAGTCCTGTTATGTATGTTGATGCCTTACACAGGAAAATAGCACAGATTTATCTTGAATTGGGATGCAGGGCTTTGCCAGAGCTGAAAAGATCTTTCTCGGGCAGCTGGTGCCCAGGTGGCCATGCAGGCATCTTGTAGGGGTTGGGGACCTTGGACCCTGGCCCCACTGGGTTTTGGGAGCAGACCTCTTGCTTCCTCCAGGCTGGGTGCGTGGCGGCCTCGTTGCTCTGAATCTCAGCCTGCCTCTTCTCCGCCCCCGCCAGAATGAGTGTGCTGCTGTTGGTGTGCCTCTTCCAGGCCTCGGTGATGTGGCGCTTCATCCACTTCCAGCTGCGGCGCTGGAGGGAGTACTGGAACGAGCAGAGCGCCAGGAAGCGAGCCGCCGCGGCCGCCAGCGGTGCCAAGCAGCAAGCCAAGCCTCTCAAGAGGGACTCGGGTGAGTGCTGCGCACGAGAGCCCATTTCAGGCATGATGAGGGTTGGCATGAGGTGGTGCTACGTTGCAGCACGGTGTCCTCAATGTCACCTTGGCCAGGGGCTGCCCGTGGAGGCAGTGCTGAAGGGATGATGCCTCCTGATGCTCCTTGCTGAGCCTGGGAGATCCTTAGTAGGTTGTGTCCTGAGGGCTATGACTCCAAGATCACAGTATTTCTCCCCATGTTTATGGGCTACCGCAATGAAGCTAAGGCCACGTGAGTTTTGACTTTTTGCTTCAAGCCTGGGCAGCGTTTTGGCCCACACAGGGTGATGTGGGACATCCTGTTGTCCTTCTGTCCAATCCCCAGGTTACCATGAAAACGGAGTGGTGAAGGCTGAGAACGGGACATCACCGCGCACCAAGAAGCTGAAATCGCCGTAGAAGCAGAGGCTTGTCTATTAGGGAGGAGGACAAGTTACCAGGACTAAGAACCAGTCCCTCCTTTCCTGTCCACACGAGAGTCATCCTGGGTGGTTTGGAGACCTGTCATCTTCACAAGGTGTCTCTCACTCCCCTCCCTTCCTTCCTGCTCTCTTGAACCATTCGCAATAAAACCAAAAAGGTCCCTTTCCCCTACTTGCTCCTCTTCATATAGGAGTGTGTTCCAGACCTCCTGTTTTTGTCTTCCTTTGTTTCACTGTAAGTCAGTGTGCAATTTTTTTTTCTATTTTAGTGTTTGGTTTTGGTTATTTTTTACGAATGCATCATTGATGGTTTCATACAATCCTTTTGTTCTCTTCTACAGCGTTTCTCCCCTCCCTTTGTGCTACTCCCAGGGGTTCAGGGACACGGCAGCCTGAAGGCCCTGCGTGTGTGGGGTGAGGACAGATGCCTGGAGGAAGGTGGTGGGGCTCTGTGCTCAGTCAGGGCTGTGACCATTAGGCTCAGGGCTGTTCTTGGGTGATGGTTGCCTCTCCAGGGACACATCCATTGAGCACTTGGCAAGAGCTGCAGGACGGTGATGTTGCAAAGATGTGACAGGATCCAGGGGAGGAGTGTAATTTCACAGTGGACTTTGGATAGATAGTTTCCTCCGACCCCTGTTTTTTGGCTAATTTCAGAGAGCTGTTCAGCAGAGAAAGGAGAAAAGTTCTCTCCTCATACAGAATCCCCATCCTAGTCTCCGCTTGCCTTAGCTATCCTGGTACAGCTGGTCCTTCTTATCTTCTTGGCTGCAGGGTGTGAGCTGCCCCTAGAGCTGTCCTGGACCTCCCAGCGCTGAGAGCTGGGCTTCAGGCTTTGCTACTCTTTAGTGCCTTGTCATGGGAGCATTTGCATCCTCAGGTCCAGGGTGCATGAAGTCTTGTGTCCTGCCCAAGTCTATGAGCACATTTGTTGACTGGCCTGGGTGCCATCAGACCAGGCCTTTTGCTTACTTGAGTGCATCTTATGGACCTAGTGTTTTCATGGCTCTTTAACCATGTCCAGATGAGCAAACTGGCTGCTGCGAAGGGTTTTGCATTAATGGGACATGTAATCACATTAACCTTCCTCATCCCTACCATACCAGTCCAGCTGTGCCATCTGCAGCCATCAGCTCCTCTCTCTGTTTCCAAAGGGATACACAGCTTGTATCCACTCAAGGTGCTATCAAACACAGGGTTTCTTCCAAAAACCCAGCCCCTTCATCCCTTTCGGAGCTGTGAATGAGATGACAGGGATAGGGAAAGGAAGCCAGGGGATGCAAAAAGTAGCTTGTATATTAGGAAAGGCCTGACCTGTGACACATAGCTGTTGGCAGGTGGAGTTGTCCCATATCTACCTCAGAGGCCATCTGTTCCTACAGACCACTTTTCCCTCTTGCTCCTGCCTGTTGCCATCTCTACACGTTGGCAGGAGGTTCATGGGAACCAGCTTGGTCCCCTGCTGCCCTTTGCTGGAGAGTAGCATCTCCTGGCCTGTTTCACGCGTCAGTGCCAGCTCACCGCGCAGTGGGCCTCTTTTTGGTGCCGTGCACCAGTCCAGATTTGGCAGATGTGCAGCAGATGTGCACCTCTCACCCCGCAGCTCTCCTCCGGGGAGTTTCTGCAGCTGGGCTTTGCTGTTGGTGCCTCTTGTGCAGCAAAGCCAGCTGAGGCTTTCGTTCTGCTTCACTGTGGCAGGAGCAGGTGACCAGTGCGTCCTTTTGGCTGGTTGAGAAGCGGTTGCATGGGGTCAAGGAGAGCAAGGGCACTCCTTGGTGTGCAGGCAGCATTTGCAGCCTGCTCTTCTTGCAGGTGAGGGACATACGTGATCTCTTAGCGTGCTCCTTGCTCAGCCCTTTGCTCAGTTGAACAATTTTGGCTCTCTCTGAGCGTGATTCTTGCCTCGTGTGTGAGGCTGGAGCAGTGTCATCATTCAGATCAAAGTGTCATGCTTTGAGGAATGGGTGACGGTTGATTTTTCTGACACTCTTAGAGATAAGACTTTTCTTCTATCAGTGTTTTTGCCCTCTCTCTCTTCCCCTCTCCTTGTTGAGCCACAGCTAATGCTGGGCACAAGACAGAGACAATAATGCAATAACTTGAGCACGGTTGGACAAATTCCCACTTATTCCTCATGACTGAATGTCAAACATGATGTCAGCAACAACTGAGGAGAGGGGTTCCCCTCTTTTTAGGGTAAATGAGGAAAGAAACTTTGAGGCAGATCTCTGGCAGTACCTTCCAATTCCTCCTTTTAGTCGTTGCCAGACAGATAATCTGGTTTGAACAGAGGTAGCAAACTACAGAGCAACAGGATAGGAGAGGAAAAGAGCTTTATGTTAGGGAGGGCACAGAAAAGGCCTCCTCATGCGAAAGGCCCTTCCGTTCTGCTGCCTGCCCCCTTTTCTGAGCCATTCGCTGCCATGTGCCCTGCAAAGAGGGGCTGCTGGCTGGCACCTCTCCATAGCCTGAGCTGGTCCTCTCTACAAAGCAGGTGCCTTGCACCAGCTGAGGTTCTGACTCCGTGTTAACAGGTGACACACACAATCCCCAAAAACGGTTGCTGAATAATTCCTCTTCCTGCCTGCTTCGCTTCAGGCAGCTTTTCCACTTGCACAATCCTGCGTCTTCATAAAGTAGCTGATTAGGTTTTGTATCCCAAGTGCCTTATGTTGCCATGTAGTCTCTTGTACTCTTGATCTGTGTACTATACCAATAGCTATACGCCCTCCCTTTGTACAACCTATGTATGACATATGCTACATTTATGTTTTTTTTGTGGATAGAGATACCAGAAAAAGGGACAGTTTGTTTTGGAAGCATCTCCATATTTTCTTTCTTTATCCCGTAGGATGGGGGAGTTGCTCTCCCATTTCTTTAGTCCTCTGAAATCCCCTTTCTTCTTCCTCTGTGCTCAACTGCAGTATGGTCCCAAGGGTTTTTTTTTCTGTGCTAAGCCTTTGCTGTAATGCACTATCAACTGTCATTCCAGAGGTTTGCAGTCTCCTGTCAGTCGGAGGGGCCACCACAGGCTGCTTCTGTGTTTGCCTTAATACGAACACCATCCTCTGGCTGCAAATTTGCAGTAACCGGTTCTACAGTCATGGCCTTTCTCAGCAGACCAAGGCTTCTCTCCAGCCCAAAGAGCTTTTTATATATATGTGTGTGTGTGTTTTTTATCTGTAAGTCCCTAACGGTGAGACTTTCCTTGACCATTCTACATACAAAGATGCTGAGAGACCACTTCTCCCAAGTGGATGCTCTTCTCACACCCCATCCTGTCAAGCCCTTCATCTTTTGTAAAAATAATTAAAAAAAAATAAAAAACAAACAAACAAAGAGGAGCTCCTGTCCACCACAGGGTGGAAAGTGTTAGAGACTATGCAAAACTGCAAGTCCTTACTTTTTGTATAACAAACACTATTGCTTGCTCAGCATCCTTCCAATGGGCTTGTGACTGCTTCTGTAGTCTCTGTCTGTTACTCAACCTGAGAAGGCCAGGAATCAAGTACTCTGTGATTTCTTCAGTGTGAAGCATAGTGTTTTCCTGCCCCTATCCTAGAAAATCCTTGAAGTACCAGTTCTCCCTTCCTGTCATGGTAAGGAATGGGTTTGGGAAGAGAAAGGGGTGGAGGAAGAACAGATGTAGCATTTCACATATAATTTTTGAGTGATTCTTAAATAATGGGGCATTACAATGGCATTTCTTTTTTTTTGGATTCTTTTTCCTTGTTCATCATGTGTGGGGTTAGTAAAGAAGATGAGTTCCAGTTCCCCTCTATATCCCTCTACATTTAACTCGCCATTTTAAAATGTTTTTTTGTCTGGCTTCTCTGTTGGAGTCGAGGTCCAAAGACTTATTTGAAGATGCATCCCCCCTGCAAGATAGTGTTGAAGCTTGTAGATGTGCTTCATTGCAGTGCATGGGGGTTTAAGAGCAGCATCTCACTCTTCCCATAGGTGAAGTCTTGGTAGACGGACTCTTGTTTGACTTGTGTCAACAGTAGATGTTGATTATAGTGGTCTGACCATCGTCTTTCTGCAATCTTCATGAGTGTGTCATAGATGGTTTTTTTGGCAGGTTTTATATGAAACTGTGAAGTATGTTTCTGAGTCTTTAGGCTGCGTGTTTTTTTTTTCTTTTCCTTTTTTCCAGCATTGGGGAAGAACGACGTTGTAAAAGCTAGGTAGGGGCATGTAGCTTTCCTTCAGACACTCTTGAACTCCATGGACCAAGCTTCAGCAAAGGAACTCAAGGAATATTCTGTTCTTCCATATTTATGCTTTAGTGTGAACTTCCTAATTTTGGAAGGGGTTGGGGGAAGTAACGGTCTTGGATGTTTTATCCTATTTGTTTCTTTTTTTTTTTTTTCCCTGTCACTTAAGGTTTTTGTATGGATTTTTTTGATGTTTGTTGTTAAATGACTTTTGTGTTAAACTCAACAAAAGTATTTTCTGAAATAAACAAATAAAAGGCATAGATTCTTCCACTGCTGCTGTTCACTGATGCTTCATCACTCTGCTAAGCTGTATATGTGTTTATGAAGCAGGTTGGGATGGGGTTTACATATTTTTCTCCCTCCATGCCATGCCAAACTAGTCTGTTCCCTTTGGTGCAGCATGTTGTATCCTCATATACCATATGGGGTTCATTTTTGTCAGTGAAAAATGGCAGTGGACAGCTGCTTCTGAGTTAGTTATCTCTGACTCCCTTGATAGTCGGGGGTGGAGGATAAGGGCATTTGAAGGGTGTGATTTATCTGATGTGCTTTAAGTGCATACTTTCTGGATAGATAAATTGCATGCTTTCTGCAGCTGGCCCTGGGCATGCTACGATTTGGTTGAGTATTAGGTTACAGTTCATAGCATGTACAGAAAAGAAATTCTGATTTTTCTAGTGTATGGCCTACAGCTCCAACAATCTCACCTGTAAGTCCTTGGCCTCTGGAAAACCGATTAGGGTGGCCTTTAGCAGTTAGTCTTCATCAGCTGCAGCCTGGAGAGCACCTGACACAAACACAAGCCATGTTTTAAAATCTAAGTTGACCAGAGTTTTTGTCAAGAGACAGGAGGGAGCTGTCCTATGGAGACCCTCAGCTATCTAAGGGGAAGCAGGAATCCATAGCACAAAAGGTAAAGTTGATTAAAATAAGCATTTTGTTCCAAGGAGCTTTCTTCTCTAACCTGTGTAAGACAGCTGCTGTCTTTCATAGATGCTCAGGGGCAATACCATGCAGATGACAGAAACATTCTCACCCCAGCTGACATGTTTACCCTCATTCAGAGATGAGCAATCTAACTCTTTAAAGGGAGTGAAAGTGTCATAATTTTATTGCTAAACTGCCTGCTAGCTTTGTTTCTCTCACTGGACCTATCTGGTGAAGTGACAGGCTCTGTGAAATGGGTTTAGATGGTATCTCTGTCCCAAAACCTTTCTCCCACCCTTATGTTAAAGATACAAGGTTGCTACTAGATTTGTCTACAGACCCCTACTATTTCCACGAGCTATGTGAGAGCTAAAACCTCCCCTCCATTTTAAGTAAACCTTGAATCACATTTTTTTATCATTTTAATCCCTAGCTATTACAGGCACAGAGGTATTTTTATTTAAAGCAGACTTATTAACTCTTTTACAGCAGCTATGCATGACATATTCACACTTGCTAGTCTGAATGCATCATGCCATGGAAGGGCCTTTAGTTCTCCTGAAATATAAATAATAGCTTAAACTGGCAGTCTTTGCTTCTTGAAGATTAAAGGTGCCTTTAGACTGTATAGGATAAATCTAAAATGCTTATAAGGCTATAATTTAGAGAGCTTTAGTTCTTATCAATTTTGCTCTACTTCTTTAAGCAGAACAAACGAAACAACAAAAAAAGAGGTCAGCAGGAGAACCTGGCTTTGGTTCTCTGAAGTTCTTTTCCTGTGGGTTTTATGTCAAGATACAGCATCTGTGAGGTTGAGATCGGTGGTAGTTTAAAAAAACATAAGTGAAATGATTGAAGTGAGGGTGAGATTAGTTGCCTCTAGTGAAGAAGGGAAATAAATGAAGCAGAGGGGGTTAAAATGGAGCCATCTTTTGGAGTATGATATCTTAAACTCTGCTCAGAGTGACATTGTTGGTCTTGCTTGTGCTTCAGCTTCTGGGGTAAGATCAGGAGGGGAAGGCTCTAAGGAAATCACGGTAGCATATCTTGTTTTCTTCACCAGAACATAGGCCAATCAGCTGTGGGGGGAAAAAAGAAAACACCATAAAGACTTGGAAGAAGCTGCAAATATTGTTGAATTTTGTTAGTAGAAAGCACACAGGGGTAGTCCTTGTGTGACAGAGCAAAAAAGTCTTATTCCTCTGTGTGGAGGAGCCTACTATCTCGGTAGTTTTGAACCACAGGTAGCCACGAGCAGTTACAGATGACACTAACTTACGCAAGGAGAGCCAAAATGGTTGTATTTAATCCTACTTTCCTTCTCAATTTCACAACAGTGGAAACAGAGCCACAAAATGAAAGCATGGCCATGGGCTGACATGGGCCACAGCACATCTTTCAGAACCCCCTAGAAATCTCTGCCAAAAGTGAGATGGGGACAGCGTGTCTGAGCAGTCACTGTTCAGTGGTGTCACTCTGGTGTGTGCACATGGCATAATGTGGAGCCACAGATAATTGAGTTCAGTGACAGCCCTACTAATGAGCCCGTTCTGCTATCTGTGCCTGACCCTGCATTATGCTACAGAGCTATAGCCTTTGTGTGCTTAAGGGGAAGAAAAGAGGGCTTTTGTTTCTTTAATTGCATAACTAATCTCCTTCTGACACCCAGGGAGATGGAAAAAGTCTAATATTGCAGTTCCCTGAAAGGATTCTTCTTTTCCTTGCTGCCTGGAGACAGATTTACTAGGCTTGCTCTCATGTGACTGACAGCTGTGTTGCTCTCTGATGCAAATAGTAGTTAACTATCTGCCATATGTTTAATTTACAATACTGTTACACTTCTGAGGTCTCTGGGCACATTCTTAGTATGATTTCAAGGGAAATGAGGGATGCTTTTAGTGTTTAGAGCCTAGACTGAGATTTAAAAACAGAAGCAGGGAGAAGGTCAAGCCTAAATAGTCACAGATTGCTCACATGCTCTTGGGTAATTCACTTAATCTCCATTCTCAGAATGGGAGCAGGAAGGATTGTCACGACACTGCACTGTAAATTCCTCAGGGCAGCACAGTCTCCTATGAGCTCCAATACAGTGTAGCCTGGGTGATGGTCAAGAGCCCTTACTCAGTGTGTGACCAAAGGCATACACTTTCTGTGCACCATTCTAACCATGGCTTTGATGCTCAAAGCAAGTGTTTTTTAATAAGGAAAATGCTCTTCCTTGGTTCTAGCTTTCTTTGATTGTCAGTCTGCTTGTATTAGACACTAACCTACGGCATTATCACATTATACTGAGAAACCATGCTTGCCAGTCATGTTTGTAAATTGATCCTTCCTCCCCTCTGCATGAATTTTCAGTTTCTCACATTTTTCTGCTGTATAGCTTCTGTTCTCCACGGGTTTTTGCTCATAGCACCCAGGAAGCCTATGTTTAGTTGTGCTAAGCAGGTGGACATGGCTGGCCTGATGTACGGACAGCAGAGAAACCTGGGCTGTCCTGTGAACTGTGGGTTCACTGGCCTTTGAGTGCTAAAAGTTTAAGAAAAGATGTTTGCAGGTTGGCTTCCTACAGTAGAATCAGGCTGCCAACCACACAAGGAAAAAGAGTTACTAACAGTTATGCTTCTGCTTTCTTTTTTTATTTATTTTTATGGTTTTAGTTAAAGTGCAATACTTAGTTCTCAAATCTTCAACTCATTTGCTGTTAAATCTGGAATGTGTCTTAAGTTGTCATCAGGCTGGTTCCTGCAGTACCTCAGTGTTACCTGCTCATGTCTAGGCCTGCTTAAATCACAACAGGCCCAATCTCCATCTGATTACGAACCTCTTGTTCTGCTTATCCTGTGTCTCAGACCTGACCCACCAGGCATTTTCAGGCCCCACCTAACAGTGACACCAGTAACTAGGCTGCTTGCCTGAGGTGCAGGGCACCTGGGTTCAACTTCCACCCTTTTTGCAGAGAGAACCTCTTTACAAAGAAGGCTCAGTCCAAAAGCCCAGAGACCCTTCTGAAGTGAGTTTGCCATTCCCCTTTGTGGGGTGGGACAATTGTCAGTCCAGCTAGGCTAGGGTTGGTTTGTAAAAAAGCTCTATTGGGAGAACTACAGGAGGGAAATTTAATGTACACATTACCCACTGGCTTCTCACCTTGTTAACCAGAACATTGCTGGTCGGCACATTCAAAGTGTTGCAAAGGGCTAAAAATTCTCCTTTGTCCAAGATTCCAGAGCCATCCTTGTCATGCTGAAGAAACTCTTCCTGAATGTTCCTGTTGTTCAAGTAGTTATGGAGCTTCATCTCTTCCTGAACCTGCACTATTAACTCATCCAATTCCTGTTTGCTGGTCCCTGATACGGGGCTGTCACTGTAGAAGAAAGGCAGAATGGGACTGGGTGTGAAAATTATTTGTGGCAACCCTCCTGTGAGGTTGTGTGCTGGCAGTTCACTATGGCCAGACTGTATCTCTGAATACAAAGCAGGCTCTGGGGTGCTGTGCTCTGAATGAAAATCCCATCTCAGCACGGACCTAGAGATGAAGCTCAGGTTTGATCTTTGAGACAGCAGATAAACTATTCTCCCTCTCCATGACACTCCCTCTTGTCTGTAAGTGCCTTGGGGAAAGGAGGACATCCTTGTGTGCTTCATACAGTGGCAGCAAACGTATGTAACTCCAGCTTCAGCCTGAACTGCTCTGATACTGACCGACACTGAAGTGTGTTTGTGACGTTATAGGGTTATTGCAGGGTCATCTAAAATAGATCCAGACAGAGTGTTTGAAAAGATGATGTGGTCTTGCCTTTCCCATGCTGATAAGTAGACCCAAAGCAAATGAAAAATACTCACCACCAACCCTCCTCTTAGCTTCCCTGCAGCTGGTGGCTCATGTAGATACTGTTAGCAGCACCTATTACAGATACTGCTGTCCCTGGGGAAAAAAGGTGACTACATCCACAGGAAGGTACATCAGCTGCTGTGTCAGAGCTGTCCAATAGGGTTTCAGGCCAGTGACTGCCAAGGCATTATGTTCTACGCAACTGGTTCCCCTGTTTGTGTTCAGAACAGGCTCTTGGAGCTGAATAATCACTCCCCGAGTCCCATTTAGCTCCACTACCCCATTCTTTGAAGCCTACCTTATGGTGGTGTCCTTCACAACCTGACGTGGGCGAAAATGATCTCTCAGGGACTGCAGTGTTGCCGCAGGGAAGCTCTCTGCATTGCTCTCCATATAATTGAGGACGTATTCATCTGCGTCGGTGATAACAAACCGGTGGCCGAACACTGCAGAAGAGGCAAGAAAGCAAGAAGTGTTACCTGTCTGTCTGTCTTGGGAAGTCACTTTACCACCTAGAAGACAGTGTGGTTTGTCCCTTGCAGAGGGGTCAGGACTCAGTAGATGGCTACTGTTTGTTTATGTCTTTAAAGTGGAAAAGGTACCACTGAATCAAAGGGAGCTTTGCTGCAAAAAGAGTCTCTGCTGAGAGGAAAGACTCCCATGCTTTAGCATACAGTGACTATGCTCCTAGCATGAGTGGGTTTTTAGCATTTCAGAACTATATTTATTTTCCTTCCAGGACAGATTTATGGTCTTTGCCTCTAGAAGTCATCTGGCACAGGCTGAACTTAGTGACACCTGGCAGGTCCCAAAATTGTGAAGTGAACACATAAGAACATTGCTCTTTTCTTGATTACGCCTAATGTCCAAACACTGACTGACAGTAACGGAGTTATATCAGTTTACGGCATCTGGTAATGTGGAAGGTAAAATATGGTGAGGCTCAGAAAGAACAGATATCTCAAGTAGAGGATGGGATACACACTGTGCAATAAATAGCATATATCAGGCACTGAAAACAAACGCTCTGAGAGCACTATCAAACCAGACTGGATCTTACCTTCAACTGTGGAACCAATGGTGAGGTCAGAGGGCTCATAGTATGTGGCATTCTCAGTCGTGGAGCCCGGTTTGGGGACTCGAGTCTTGCCTAGGTATTTGCCTCCAATGATACCAGAGTTGCGGACTGGGGGTTCATAAATGCTGATCATGTCATTTGACAAGAAATAAGAGAGGATGAAACGTCTCTTTCTGTCCTCGGGGTTTGGTGATTCCTAAAGGAAAGATAGTAGCTTTGGAAATAAATATTTGAACCAAGTTTTTAGTTCCTGGGGTGCTTATCAGTACCTTGTAATACAGTCCAGAAATTATGCTTTTTTTTAATTGCTAACTATAGACAGTATTTGACATATGCAAAAGCAGCAGATATGCTAGCATGGAATAACAAAGCCCTAGACAGCATTAAATATCTGTATTTCAAAGGTTACTTGTTCTAGTCAGGCTAACAGCAGCAGAATCTGTGCTGCAGTGACGCATTGTATTCAGTGTTTCCACAGAATGAGTAATGCAAGAGAAAGGAATATCTTATATGGGATGATTTGTCACACAGTGGAAGACTGCCTGTAAAATTTAGTACTGGAGTTATATTTTTCCTTATAATGGGTCTCTGGGAGAGGCTGGTGCAGCTTCCAGCTCTTAGTCACAGGAAGACACTCCCCTGACACACCAATGGTTTACTTGCTTATATTAAAATTCAGTTGATCTGAACTCGTCAGCTCTGACCTTCAGGAACTCCTCCACAATAGGGAAAAGAAATCAGTCCTTATTCACCCCGGGTATCGGAGAGGGCAGGCCCCAGGCGGCACAGGAAATGCCATCACCACTGCTAGACATGCCAGAGGTTTCTTGCATAAACTCACTGCAAAGCAGGCACAAAGAGCAGGGCCTGGGGTGGAAAGCACCGTGGGCTGCCCCTGTCAGACGACTGCTGCTCTGGTTCTTGTCTGCTCTGCTTGCACAGCCCCTTTGTGGTGCTGGGAGCCAGCAGTGCAGAGGCAGCAAGCTGACACTTGCAGGCAGAGGCACAAAGCCCAGCTGCAGTGCTGTTTCAATCAGCGCCGCCTGTCATGTGCTGATGTCAGTAGGAGTTTTTCCATAATTGGCTGCGGTTTTGTAGCATGTCTATTTTGTTCTTTCTGGACCTATTTTCTTCTACTTTTGCAGGCCAATAACTGCTATAGCAAGTACACAATCACCCAAGTGCATCAGAGGAGAATTTCCTAGCAGTCTTGCATGAACAACCTGTTCCTCACATTCTTTTGTTTTACAACTTAAGTTGGCACTGTACTATCAAGGAAAGCACTTACCAGAGCCACCTGGTATCGCAGCACCTTGTGGTCATTCTCTAACATCTTAATAACATCTTTCCGGGGGGGCTTTGGAAGCAGAGAAAAGCAGTTCTGAAGGGAGTCTTCAAGGAAGCCAAAACCATTGTAGGGAGGAATTACCTGCATCCAAAGAAGATACCAAGCAGCAATTGTTGAAACAAAGGAAAAGATAATATCCAAGATAGCTTATTGGAAACCTTCTTTTTGGAAATAACTCTTCTGTCACCAGGTAGCAATGGCTGTGATGTCCTGTACAAGATGGACATTGCTAACCTGTATATATATCTGAGACCTTATTTATAGAAATATTTCAAAGGATAAAAGAAAACCAACTGAAAGTCAGAAAGACAGATAATTTCTGTGAGCAAAGAGACTATAGCTATACTAATAAACTAACCAGTGCAAAGGCACAGTCCTGTCCACTGGAAATCAATTATGTATATGATTACTCTGTTAATCTAGGCTCTAGACCAATTTGTGTTTTTCAAACCATACCTAGGTTCAGTTAGGGAGGTAGTATGGGCTGGTGACTATTCCCAATAGGAAGTTTGGACTTATCAACCCTGTTTTAGAGGATGAGAAAAAAATCTACCCATGTATATTAGTAATGTGTGGTCACACTAATGTGACACTAGTGTGTGGTCAGGCTATGCCATTTGGCTTTCCCAGTCAGGGAACAAACCCTATCCCTGTTTAATACCCTTGTATATATGTAACCACTCTTTTCTATCACTTAGCATGTGCTTTACCTTTTACAATATTAGAAATAGACTGCTCGAGAAGAGTTTCATTTTCATATAGATAATAACCGTCTTTGCCATGACTTGCTCAAATCACTTGCTCATTTTCTTACGTTGAACCTCTTTACTAATGCAAAAATGGTACTACAGGATCTGCTGCTTCCCTTCCCTTAGGAAATTGTAGTACCTGAGGCACTTCCTCAAGCGGTTTCTTCCTTACGTCCACTGGCTGGAAGTCTGTGATGCCAAATTTGTCACGATAGAAGTTTCGCGTGAACTCATCACAGTCATAGATGAAGAAAGAGCGGCCGAGGAGGGTGGTAGATTTGCCAACAGCAAAATCCTTGGCTGTGTACCATTCAAGGACCTCCTGATCAGAGATCTCCAGGACACAACTTGGAAAGGTCGCTAAGGACAAGGGAGCAAAAGGAAATCAGTTGAGTAGCATTTGTTGTTTCCTAGTGTAAGGGATACAGGAGCACTCTGTGTAAGCCACACCAATACACTCTTGGTACTTCTTTCCTGACATTTTTTTTTTTCCAATAGGCAAAGGGCTTTAGCAACCATTTAAATAACATTTCTTCAGCAAAAAAAAAAAGCTGCTGACACTTGCCATGTTCTCAGCACAGATTCTATAGAATAAATATACCTCTCATTTCCTTCTGCCCCAGCATCCACGCCCATTAGTGTGGATGGACACTCACCAACGTACTTCAGCATTAACAGACATGCTGGCCAGTCTAAACTTACTTTTCTTGTCCACAAAGGTTTTGGGCAGCCGCTGGCGCTTTATTAGCACTGGGAATGGGTCTCTGCCATCATTATGCTCATGGATTTCCCGAACTTCCACCGTGTCATCTGCCAAATAGTAATGGATGATGTAAGGCCGCTTCTCACCGAACATGCTATTGGTGTCATCCCACACAGCATAGAAACGCAGGACCTGAGGTAAGGAAAAGCCAGGAAGAGACAGTAAGCATGAATTAATAACACTAATGTTCTGTCCAAATAAAGTTGGTAAATGGGTAATTGGAGGCATGTATCTCAGTAGCCTGCACTGCCAGGTACAGGAGCGGACACTGCCCTGGAGACACTGGAACCAGTGGATTGGAGGCAGCACTGGGAAGAGCAGCAAGGCCTGGGGAGCTGAAGTGGTCTGGCTTACCTTGAGAGAGCCAGGGAGAATAATATGTGCAAATACGAGAAATTTAGGGCAGTTCATGGAAGTGTAAGAAACTAAAAAAAGTGATTAAAAAGCACTGCAGAAATAATTTCCCAAGAGTGAGTAGAGGATTAGCCCTGAGTGGACTCACTTTTAAAATGAAACTGAACACAGCAAGAAATAATCTAGTTTTGACTCATAGAGAAGTCATGTCTAAAGATCATCAATTTGTCCACCTTGGGGAGACTATATCCATTACAGATTTCATCTCACTTCTGTGTAGTGGAAATCATGTTTCAGTGTGAATTATCAAACTCCTCACACTGCAGTGCTNTGGAAGTGTAAGAAACTAAAAAAAGTGATTAAAAAGCACTGCAGAAATAATTTCCCAAGAGTGAGTAGAGGATTAGCCCTGAGTGGACTCACTTTTAAAATGAAACTGAACACAGCAAGAAATAATCTAGTTTTGACTCATAGAGAAGTCATGTCTAAAGATCATCAATTTGTCCACCTTGGGGAGACTATATCCATTACAGATTTCATCTCACTTCTGTGTAGTGGAAATCTCATGTTTCAGTGTGAATTGATCAAACTCCTCACATTGCAGTGCTTCCAAGACTGCATCTCCTGCTGCAGCGTCTGGTTGGTCTTGCAGAAACATGTTCAACTAATGATAATCTAATAGAAACTCAAGACTGCCTAAGTGGCAGGGATTGCTTTGGAAGTGCTGCACTCAGTGGAACAGTTCTTCAAAGTACAGCTTCTAAATAGGCAGCACAATAGCTGTTCCAGACAGAGCTGGCCCATGGCAAGCTTGAGCCACTATGGCTAAACTCATACAGGTATGGTCCAGTTTGTATCCACACAGCAACACTGTCTGCGCCTCCTCAAAATAGGGTGACCATATCCAGTCTGTGTACTTGGTATCTCCTGGGCTGTGTTAACATCTAGCTGATGACCAGGAACTGTTTGACTGATATTTGGCCACAGTGTTAAAAATTCAACAGTATGAGCAGGATTTGGGATGTGCCCTGCTCCTGTTTTGTTTACTACTATAGATATAATCTGTAGGGTTCTTTACATCACTGATAGATGAAAAAGATAAGACCTGGGGAAGCAGAAAGGAGAGGGGTAGTCATTTGTATACATGGGCAGAACAAACAAGTGATATTAATGTTTATCTGAAATGCTTCACTCTGGTGCTAGGAATCAATCTTTTGGGGGAAGGGATGAGTGGATGCAACACACCCACAAAATCCAACAAGACACAAGATTTTGTTTCCTACTAAAGCCAGGAAAGGGGCAAATATGAAATCTGTCGAGTGGACTTAAGATATTTTAGAGAGAGGTGGGAAAGGCGTCTGTCTGCAGATATCCACAAGGCTCAGGTTCTGAAAACACATGTAGTCTAAACCACTAAATGGGTAATTACTGCTGCCTCACTCACCTGCCTGTCGTAAGTCAGGAACTGTTTGAGTTGGTCGAAGTCTGATGGGGTGATGTACTTGCGCAGAGGCATCCGACGCATTTCTGTGTAAGGATCAAAAATCATTTTCTCTGGAGGGTTCAGTTCAATCCCTTGGCTCTCCAGGAACACCTAGGGAGGTCATCTGGGGTTTTAATGCTGCCATGAGTTCTGAAGCTAAGAGGCAACTAGAGATTAGAGGTTGGCTGAGATGAGTGTTGCCAGGATACTGCAAGTTCATTCTTCATAGACCATCAGCTGCAGTAGTATTAATTCTATTGCAATAATAAATACAATAGAAAATGACCAAAATCTTTCTATTTGAGCTGATTCTTAGCCACTTCCCTCATCCCATTCTTTCATTCCTGAAGGCAGTCCTGTCCTCAAAGTCGCACTTTACCAGCTCATGGTTTTATTGACCCTAGTGTTGACATCTTTAATTGTGGGATACATTTCAGGTTGGTCTCTTTTAAGTAAACTAATAAAAATCAAATCAGTGCAATACTACTGATGTAGTCAGTCTGAATGTGCAATAGACCTAAAGCCTCCCAGTACGTCAGACAGTTGAAGAAGGTGCTATCCACAGCAATCCCATTGAGACCATACTGACCAGGATGACATGGTCTGAGGTGGCACTTCATCTTCCAGGAAGAACACTTCCCACCAGAGAGAGGGCAATCTTGTATATAAAGGAATTTTCAGTCTAGCTTGCATGCCCTTAAAACATCAACTAACTCTAGGGTATTACTTGTGTATTTACCTCAGTCACCCTAAACAACCTCTGAAGTCAATGCGCTTCTTCCCTATCTTGGCCTTGGGAAATGGTCCATGAAAACATTCAGCCCAGGAAGCAGCTGTGCAAACATCTCTAAGAGTCATGTGAGATCACCCTAAAGACTCACTAGGCAGGTTCACACTTTCAGAGTCATTTTCTGGACTGGAGGATGCCAGTTAATGATAAATAGATGGATGGTTTTGAAATCTAAAGCCATGTTGTTCATTTCATGTTTTTCACCAAGTGACCAATATTAACATAAAAACTAGTTCCTCATCAGATGTCAGCTGACTTTAACAGTCAATCCAGTTCCATTAGAAGAGCTGGCCCCATATGCTCCCAACAGCTACATATACAGTAATAAGTTATACACGCTTGGAAACATTCCTGGGCACTCAGGCCAACTGGCAAGACACAAGCTGCTTCTATGCCAATAATTGCTCTCAGCCTCCAGGACAGAAAGGCTGCATGTAACTCATCTACTGGGAATGATCCTTGCAATGTTCTAACTCCTGGAGTGTGCCTGAGAATTGCTTGGAAGAATACTTGGAAGAAATTGACCAGGGCCAAGATCTAACAGCATTATCAGGATAAAGAATCATTATTATCTCATTTATTGGTAGAGAAATAGACAGTGTGCTATAAATGCGACTTTTTACAGCTCTCTTTAAAAAAGTCAATTTATAACATTATTCTGATCCCACTGATCCCACTGATCCATGACCTCCCTTGTGGGTTGGCAGTGGAAGGCTTCTGAGGTTACTGAATGCATTCCCTTCTCCTGTTCTTATCAGAGGAGGGCCAAGTAGGAAAAGAGTTAGGATCAGTAATTTCCCTTTTATTTGTTTGCTAAATGTCATCAGGACTCTAAGTCGTTAAACTACCGTACAAATAGAAATGAGCTTAGACCAATTCTATTCACACAGAAATGACCCTAGAATTTATACTGTATAGGGTAGTCCTGAAGACAGAGGATGGATTTGCAGCAGCACTGGAGCAAAAATACTGAGCATTCTCACCACATTACTGCATTCTCACCACACATCATCCTTTGAACTCCCCATGGATTTAAAAATTAGAAGAAAAATGACAGTTAACATGTAACCTCAATGTGGAAGCTGCTGATGCAAAGTAGGGGACTACATCTTAATGGATCTTGCCATCTCTAACTCTTGGGATTCTTCAGGTCTTCTCTGCACAAAGAACATACCTGTGTGAACGGGTCACAGTCAACTATACGGTACGTCCTGCCATACATGGTGATGCTCATGCCCCGATTCAGATCCTTCCAGTGGTAATGATCCCCGTGCTTGTTCTTGGGCACCCGCTGGCGTCTGACAAGTTTGCCTTGAGGAAGCCCAGAGTTCGGCACGAAAGGTTCCATGACAGACATGCTGTCATCTTCCAAATAGTAATAGATACCCACTTGGCGGATCCGATAATGCTCCTCTGCAGAGAGAGGAACGTCTTCCTGGAAATAGGCATCAAACTTCAAAATCTGCCAAAGGGGCAAGATCCCAAAGACAGAAAGAGAGGGAGAGAAAATTTGAATACCATGATTAGTTTATCAGTACAATTACTTTATTTGCAGTGTGCTCTGGCAGTGTAAAGTTACTGAATTGTAATCTACAAAATCACCAAAACCAACTGTAGTCTAATCTGTGACCAGTGGCTCATATCAAGATGTGGCTTTTATTTGGTAGGCATGAGGCAAGTGTAAACACGTAGAATAAATACAGCCCTTTTCCTTGTACTCCTTAATCCCCAGATAATTTACCTACTACCAGGTGCTTGGCACCACCAGCAACATAGTTCACTGACCTGCATGAGTTTCTTTAATACTGCCATCTCTGCAGATCCTGGTTCAAGAAAGCTATTTGTGCTTAAGCTAACCCCTAATGTTAGTTAAGAGAATTCCCCCAGATCTGTGGATTTTAGAATGTGTATGACTCATGTGAAGTCTGCTCAGGACTGCCTGGAACAGTCAGTCAGTGCTGGAGAAACAAGAGGAAAAATCAGGGCACAGCAAAATGCATCTTGCACATCCTGCCAAAAGCCAATTGCAGTTTCTGTGCTTGGAAGAAGTACAAGGATTATTCCTCCCAGGATCATTCATGGTCCCTAAGAGGATACAGATAGCCAGTGAGGCCTTACCTATCCAGCCTACACTAGCACACACACCTAGGTAAGCAAGTGAGCTTGTTCCTATCTGCTTAGAAAGGGGCTGTGACTTCCCCCAGCAGCAAAGCCCACACTCTGGCTTGAAAGAAAGGGCAGAGAGGTATCTGACAGATTCAATAGCTACATTGCTCTTAAAGATTAGCCTCTGAAGCAGTAATTAACCCAGCACATCTGTTCTCATGACCATCTCGCAGATGGCTTGAGGGCTGGCTGCAGGCTGCCCTCCCAGGCACGCACTGTCCGGGCCTGTGGCCACTCTCGCCAGCTTGTGGTCAGTGCAGCCAGAACGCTTCAACCCAAGGGTCAGCTCGGGACTGCCCCAGGCAGACACTTCCTAGTCTGATAGAGTCACAAAGATGTAATGCAAGAAGTACAAATGAGCCCGTGCAGACTCGTGCTGTGGTGACAAGTGCAGGCATAAATAGATAGACCACAGCTAATAGACTTGTATGGTCTCCAGTGCAGTGTGTCTCGTACAGTTTAAGCTCAATTACAATCTCAATATAGTTTTGGAAACACAAGAGGCCCAGGGTATGGTTTGCAGGGCAACGGTTATAAATTGAAGCTTTTCAGAGTTAATCAGACTTCTTCTCGAATTCCTGCTGGAAATGCTCTGGCGTAGCTTGTGGGGAATGTCTTACATCGTTTATGTATTATAATCCTCCTCCTAAGCAAAGAAAGCCTCTTTCAGACTGGGGTTCAGCTGTCTCTGACTAAGGGCCTCGGCATTTGAAAACTGTTGTACACTGTCCCATGAACCCTTGAGCTAACTGTTTATGTCTCTGAGCTTGGCCAGCGATATTCCTGGAATAAGCTGCTTTATACCTTTTTGTCAAAAACCACATATGCTGGAATGAAGTCTGAAGGCGGAGCCCGCTTGGCTTGCCCATAGGTCAGCGTGGGTCTTATGCTGGATAATTCATCTAATTCAGATTCAGAGAGCTGATTCACATAAAGTTGCTCCCCACCTATCCCCACTCTTGGCAGCCGGAAAAAGGCACAACCGTTTCTGTAGTCCAGTGTCTGAGGGCGATGAAAAGATGTTTTCTGCGGAAAGAAATGCAGCTGTTAAAATACTGTATGCTCCCAGTAGATATTGATACTCAAAACAGGGAAAAGCAGCAAAAAAAAATCTAATACCCACAATGCTCACCCCAGCATTTGACTATAATCTACTGCAGCAGTTATGTACAATTCAATTTTACAGTTAGACCATGAAGCCTGAAAAAAACAATAAATAAAGCACTGGAGTGAACTCAAACCTTAGCATTGGCTCACACCCTTTGACAGTCCTGGTTTAAATCACTTTATTTCTCTATAGCCATAATTCTCTGTGCCCATAATGGGATAACAGCACTTTATTTGCCTTAGTATTCATCTCTCAAACTCTTTGTTCCCTGCTCTGTGTCACAGCAGATAATACCCATAGGATTTTCCTTACTGGACAAAATCAAGGTGGGTCACGTACTCAGAATTGCAATTTTGAAATGCACCTATGTATATTAGGTGTTCTACCATCCCTCTCCACAGTATAGGTAAAGGTACACACATTAAAAAATGTCAGTAACAGCATAAAATCCTATAGCAGATTAATGAGAAGCTTGATAACAAGGAATCTCGGCATATGAGCACGGTATAATGTTAGATAAAGTATTTATTTGTCATTATTTGCTGAGTTGGTTTAATCTTGATTCTGACCTATCTATCCACTATTCTATCTATGCTATCCACTTCATGGCAGCTGCTGACCATGTTTCATGCTAAATAATGATCCAGATAGAACAAGATTTGTTTAATGGGGTCCAGGCCTGAATAATGAGGAGAAGACTTAAGTGACACCAGACTTCTCAGCATGTTGTACAGTATATAACATCCAATACCTCACTTTTCAATCCTAAAAGCATTTGAAATAAAGTATTCCTAGCTGGTCCCGCTGATCTTCCTGCACTTAATGTTTCAGAGGAAGTAAAAGAAATTGCGAGTCCCTGATGATAACATCCCTGACTTTTGAGTTTTGCCAAGTAGCACAGAATTATAGGCTTTTATAGTGAACGAACAGGCTTCAGTTCCTGTGGTTTCAAATATTTCTCCACTTCAAGGAGAGGAGGATGGAAAGAGCTGTTAGCAGAAAAAGGATCTTTTCATGTAGGTGAGCTGCTCTAGTTCTGTGCTGTAGGAAAAAGCAGTGTTCATTCCTCAGCCACTGCAACCCACCAAGAAAAATCTCCTCTTCAACTCCAAACTTACAGTCAGTCCAACCTCAGGCAGCTGAACAACTTCTCCTTCTCCCCTTCCCTCCCTCAGCCCCCTGGCTAAGCCTCTAATCTTATTTATACCTTCAAGGCCCCACTTGCACTTCATAAAATTGCCTATTTTCTATTTAAACGGGTGTTCTGGACCTTGCGGTGCTGTGGACAGAGCAGTTGGGGAAACAGGCTCAGGTGAAAACAAGGTACAGTTTGCTGAAGAAATGTTAACAGTGTATTTTATAAACACTAGCCCTGCCACAGAATTGCCATTTCCTCTGCTAAATAAACGCCAAGGGAAAGCTGTGGGGAAAAAAAGTATTCAAGGAAAATCAGGAAGTTTGTCTTCAAATTGGGTAACATCGTTACAGTGTACAGGCTTTTAAGGAGCCACAGTTGTCTGAAGAAAATGCCTCATAAACTCATAAGACTCCAGGGTCAATAGGTGCATGCAAGAGAGAATAAATGCCAGACTACAGCCCGCAATATCAGGTGACTAATGCACAGGTAACAGGGAAAGCCCAGAATGTAAACGCCTAATCTCACTCGCTTCCAGTCCGTATCTGCAGAAATGCCACAGAACAAAGCCCCTCTTTTTGCAAAGACTGTAAGACTTCATGCAAAGGCCCTTTCCCCTCCCTGTGTTTTTATTCTGCTGCCACAGGAGCGCTAACCAGTAACTGCCACCTCCCTGAGACGCAGGGGTTTTCATCAGCGTGTCTCATGGTTCACCTGGAAAATAAGTATCACATTTTCCAGATTGCACCATTTGCTCAAATTCATCCTGTGTTACATTGCAAAGCTGTTTCTGGAGTCCAGATCTCCTTAAAAAAACATTAATAATGATTTAACATTTCCAACTTTCCACCTTACTCTAAAGTAACAACCATTCTGTTAAATCCTGCAGGTGTTTTTCACACATGCAGCTCCACTGATGTCAGTAAAAGCATTCAGATGACTAGAGCAGGCAGGAGTTTTTTGACAGAGGAAATAATATTTTGCAAGGAGCAGAGATTTGCATTGCAAATTTTAGAGAAGTTATAAATTATATTGAGGAAAATATTATTAAGCTGAAACTAACACTGAATAACCTTTATAACTACATGACTAAGAGTATTTTTATGAGTAATGACTTCACTTACTGTTGAAGAACTCAGCTGTCGCTGACTTAAAATAGTTAGACCATTTCTGAAAGTGCCAGTAGGAATTTTTACTCTTACTGGTACAGTGAGAATTTAGTCTTGGTCTAATCCAAAAACCAGGAAGCTCTAATCCAAAAACAAGCAGAATAAGGATAAAAAGGGATCCTGCTTAGGAAAAGAGAAAATATGTTCCTATAAAAGCATCCAGGATGACCTGGAGCACATCACAACACATTCCATGTCATGAGCACATCTACCAAGCAGATATTACCACTTACACCACTGGTATGAGAAACATACAGTGATATCTTCCTAAGGGAGGATTAGATTCCATCAATGTGGTTAAGATCCTTCAGAGGTTCCTCCACCCCTGACTTCCAAAGTAATCAAGAATTACAGAAATGTCAACTGCAGAAGTAATCACAAGGCCTGTGTCCCAGAATAAAAGAAGCNATCAATGTGGTTAAGATCCTTCAGAGGTTCCTCCACCCCTGACTTCCAAAGTAATCAAGAATTACATGTCAACTGCAGAAGTAATGACAAGGCCTGTGTCCCAGAAGAAAAGAAGCTCTGGTGGGTGATATGGGAAGAGCAAAATGCAACAGGGTTTGCCATCACTTGAGAAAGCTTTGCCATATCAGAGCCCAAAGGGTGGGCTGGATTGGTGAAAAGATCTCTTTTTAATGAACAGGTCAGTCTAAGGGGGTTAAGAGGAGGACATGGAAGTTCTTGCATGGGATTCAATTCAGTTACTCAGGTTCCAGGGTATAAATTCCCTAAAGAGTGTAAAGGTGGTCAGTTCTCTTGAGGATATCAGGAGTGTTCAAAGGGCATTTATGGAAGTATCACACCTCTGGTGGAGGGAGTATTGGAAGGATATTGCTTGACCAGGCACTTGACCACTTCATGGTGCACTTGTCCCGTTAGGGATATCCAAGACACATATTGTTTGGGGCATTCATTCCTAGTGGGGTATTACTAGAGTTTTGACAGGTATTGGTTCTCCTTGGGATACCAAGACCATTGTAGGGATATCAGGTGAGTTTATTGATCCTGGTTCAAGGCAGTATCAGAATGAGTGGTGCATTCACAGCACAGGCCTTTTGGAAAACTGGGGTGGTTCAGGGGAACATCAGGATTTATGTTTCAAGACTGTCAAGTGAGTCTGGGGATACTCCTTCTCCAGAGGTATCACATGGGCTGGAAGTGGTACTGGGTGGGTTCAGGCATACTGGATCCCCTGGGAGTGACTTTGCAGATAGTGGATCACAGGACAGGGTCAACGCAATTCAACGGGTAATGTGGTTAGCCAGAAAACTTTGGAAGTCTCAAACGAGCCTGAAGGAACCCAGCTCTCCAAAGCTGTCAGGACAATTTCAGGAGGTGTCAGATGGATACAAGACACAGAGGGTTCCCTGGGAGAGTGGCCTCAGAAACATCTTCCAATCCATCCTAATGGAACAAAGTCTACTGGGAGGGCTTAGGGATGGGGGTCAGGGGCTACCAGGTGGCCTCAGAGAGCAGCAGGTCCCCCATAAGTGAGCTGGGGGGCATCAGGTGGATTTGGGAAATAGCAAGCCCCCAGGAGTGAATTCAGAGGATAGCGAGTTTGCCAGGGAAGGGGAAATGGGCTCAGGGGCTACCAGCTCCCCTGGGGTCCCCTGCCAAGGTACCAGCTCCCTGGGGAGGGGATTAGAGGCAACACTGACCAAGCACCAGGTCCCCAGTGGAGGGGGTGCAGTGCGTACCACTTCCCCTGGGGGATATTTGGTACATTTGTGGAAGGAGAGCTCGGAAGGCGAGAGCTGAGGAAATGGCAAGTTTCCTGGGGAGAACTGGGCCAGCTTTGGGGGTACTGGATCTCCTGAGGGAAAGGGCGGGGTAGGAGGAAGGTAACAAGGTCGCCCCCGGGCGGGTGGGGGCGGCAGGGGCCCAGCCGCGGGGGGCGGTGCGGGCCAGGCGGTGTGGACCAGGCGGGGGTGCCGGGGGATCCCGGGGGATCCCTGGGGGTGCCAGGTATCCCGAGGGGGGCTCTGGGGGTGCCGGCGGCCGCGGCGCTCACCGTGGGGTCCCTGAGGGCGCTGCCCAGCAGCGGAGGCAGCCCCCGGCCCGGCCGCGCGCTCATGGCGGCGCCGCCTCCTCCTCCGGCCACGCCGTCTCCACGGCAACCGCCGCCCGCGCCGCAGCGCGCATGCGCGGCGAGGGCGCATGCGCTTTGGGCTGGAGGGAGAGCGGTGCCCTCTGCGAATGCGCAGTAGGGGAGTCGGGGGGCACGCTGCGCGCATGCGCACTGGAGGAGCGAAAGGGCGCGAAGCGGTTGCCGCGGTAACGCGAGGGAGGCGGCAACATGGCGGCGGGAGGGGCCCGGCCGCCTGGGCCGCGGTGGCGCCGGCCCCCTGCGCCCGTTTTAATGTTTAATATTTAACGTCGTGTTTAAATGTTTAACGCACCGCGAAGAAACGGGGGGCTCGAGCCCTGGTGCTTTCTCCCCGGGTGTCTTAGGGAGATGGGAAACGGAGAGTTTCATAATAGGATCTGACCACTTTATTGGGGATTGAATAGCAGCCGTTAGGTAGGAGGGAGGAGAAATGGGGAATAAGGAACTGGACTGGTGCTATGATGTGTATAAATACCCTGCTGTAATACATGGAAATAACAAAACCTAAGCCCCTTGCTGCCAAAGGAGTGGGTGATGCCTCGGGAGGCCTGAGGAGCCCTGGCAACAGCAGGGGCTGTTTCCAGTGGGTCCCTAAGGGGAATCGGGAATGTAAGTTTCCTCTCAGTGGGCCCAAATGTGCTACTTGAGTGTCCAAGTGCCTTGTGAAAGGCTGAGGGATTCGCAAACCTCACTGCTGACCCACACTGCTCGCTGTGACCGCCTCGTTCCTCGCTGAACGACAGGTACCCTGGAGAAGCAACACAAGTTTGGGGGGGTATTTTCTCCCCCCATCTTTTGCCCCCTCAAGGGCCAAGTACTTTATAGAGGCATGTTAGAAAAGATACCACTAAGATGTTCACTGCTGTTCAGAGCAGGAGGAACCATTCTGGATTGAGGATGAGTTTTAACCAGAACAAAACACGGAGCTACGAGACAGAGGGTGCAGATGGAGCCTTTGGGAGCACAGCAGGCAGCATGTGTGAAGGGAAAGCACGTACGATCCTGCCTTCCAGGATCCTGCGCCTCCACTTCTCTCTCTGAAGTCCAAATATTGTGAATAATTCTTCCCTTGACCTCCTCACTCGGAGCATCTCGGACCGCTGCTTTGCAGAATGCAGGAGGCAACCTCCAACTTGGAGCTGTTTGGTAACATCCTGCCGCTGAGACCGCGTTATCAGAGAGCTGCAGGGATAAGACCAAATAAAGCCTGTCATTTGGTAAGACAACCACATCAAGGTCTTGCTTCCGAGGCAACTCGCTGCTGCAATATCTGGCTCCTCTCCTCGTCTCGTAACATCTGAAATGACTGAAACAAAGTGTTTTTCTTTTTTCCTTTTTTCTTTTTCCTCTCATTTTGGAAGCATTTTTACTTTTTGCATTTGGCTCCATGTGCTTGGGATAGGCCATTCCTCTCCTGCAAATAATCAATTCTATCCATGCATCAAGGGCGTGTGTGTAATACTAAGTAGCGAAGAGGGTACAATAAATACATTCTTTAAAAGAGTAACCCCAAGCAGTTTCTTCTCAGGATATCACAAAATCCTATTTTAATTTATAGCTCAAAAAAAAAAAGCTAACAGCTCTATTTTTTTGCCTGGCATGTTCTCCCATTCCTCTAGAGCTCTTATTTTATGGAAACATAACACTTGGGCTGGTCTGCTGAAATCCTGGTCGCTTTTGTGGACAGAAATGTGCCTTTGCAGAGCTGGCTAGATGCCTGCTTGGATGGGAGCATTTTTTCCTAAGACCGTCTGGAAAAGCAGCGCCGAGGGCTCTGCTTTCGTGGCACTGAGGGCCAGTTGTGGCCCAAAGCAAAGACATCTCGCCCTCTGGTGGGCGAAAACACCAGAAACCTAAGCCTTGGTCTGCATCTTGCACAAGATTACAATTAAAAAGGCCAATGCGGTGTTTATAGAAGGAAATATTACAAATTTCTTAAGCGACTGCAATTCACATTGAGTGGGTATCGCTCATCAGATGATGAACTTCAATCCCTATAATCAGTGTCTCCTCGTTCTGTACCTCCTCTCTGAAAAAGGGAATGCTAATCACATAGTTACTGCGAAGCCTGGAAAATGCTGAGATACATAGATAAAACCACACCTTACTGTTAATTGTTATTATAATTATTATCCACTCCTACTCTCGAAGGCCAATTTTTCTTCCTCATGACTCATAACCTTCTCTGTTTTTGCTTTTCTGGATTTCACAGCACACCAGTCATTTCATTTTTACACATTTCTATTTTCACCGAGGTTTTTAAATAATGATCAGTAAAGTACAAAGCTTAAAATATGGTCAATATTTTCAACAATACAAAATCAGCAAAGGAGGAGTTAGGAACGGAATGGTTAATACAAAACATTCGTACCCTTCCCTGTTTTCCAGGGAAAAAAATACAAACGCTTTTGTACTTATTTAGTAACAAACAGTGCTTAAAAACAATCTTGTCAGTAAAGGACGTAAATAGCAAGGCACGTGCGGAGCCTGTCCTTGCCCTGTTGCACAAATGAAACAGCATAAATATAAGTTTAAGGCACCTCTTTCCATCCTCCCCTCCTTGTAACAAGCAGATTCTGCCAGTGGGTTCCAGTGGTTAAAAGCAACCATGAGTAGCAGGTAGCTGAGAGGTTGTTTTTAATCCTCCGGTTCCCACAGGATGAATCCCAAAAGGGAACAGCATAAGGCACACTGGGATAAGTTCTCGGTTGACCAGTACAGACCCGGGGCTACAAGAAATGTTGCTAAGGACTGGAGATTCCTGTGGGAGAGCGTTAGGACGTCGGTCCCTTCATGACCCTCCCTCAGAAGCGCTCGGCCTTCGGTGGCCGCCTCTCCCACAAAGTCCTGCAGCCGCTCGCATCCCTCCCAGCCGTGCCTCCTTGGAGGAACACTGGGATGGGGGATGTGCTCCAGGCCGAAGCTCGACACAGGAGGTCTGGGAATGCTTCCAGAGCGTCTGTCACAGCGGCGTTTCTGCTCTCTCAGGCCTCAGTCGTGATCTTCTCCCCTAGATGAGCAGCACAGCTTGCAGGAGGGCATCGGCAGCCACCTCTCAGTCCCAGCCCAGCAGGCTGCAGAGCACATGGAGTCTGTACAGGTAGGCAGACGGGTGTGAAAGGCACAAAGATAAATTCTTAGGGTGAGGAAAAGAAATAAAAGTGGTTGGAGGAAGAGGAGGAAGGAGATATGGATGGAGGAGGCTCCAGTGTGACACAAGGGTGCACCCCCAAAGCAGCAGTGATCCACGTTGCAATTCCCTGTGAAATCAGCCCATCATAGTAACTGGGAGGTCAGCTCCAGGTCTGAGCACAGGGCCACGCTGGGCACACAGGTAGCATCACCCGAGGGGTAACATGGAAATAGGCAAAACCACCACCACCGTCACACACACAATTGTTCCAAAAGGAGAAGAAAAAGTTTCATTTGTCTTGGGCCAGTTCAGGGATGAGGTGGGGTGACCAGAAACGCCAGAGCAGCCTCTCGCCTCAGAAGAGCCATAAGGCACCTCCTCTCCCCAGTGAGAGGAACTAGATGGCAAGGTTGTGTTTATCCTCTTTGCCTAGGGCAGCACAGGTCAACTATTTTCAAACCTTTAGAGAAGGAAAGGCCTAGTTATCCCTGTTTTTAGGACCAGTATAGCCCTAGCTGAGCAGCAGGGTTTGTTTTTAGCAGCAATGCCCACTCCTTCTCAGTTTTAGCACAGAAAGGGGTGATGGATTGACCTGGCTTACTCCCCTTCCTGCAAAGAAACATTATCCAGCCAAATCCACATTTGGTGGCTTATTCTGCTTTAAATTCCAAAAAAAAAAAAAAAAAAAAAAAAAAGGCAAGAGAGGTTTGAGAAGAAACATTATTCTCACTGGAAGCTGTTCTCCAAAACAGAAGGAGAAACACAAGGAAACTCATGGGGACCACGGAGGGAAGAGTCTGTCAGTGCAGCTGAGCCAGTTAAACAACCAACCACCGTTGCAAGGAAGAGCTGCTGTTTGCAGCTCTTGCGTACCCAGCCCTTCCCTGCAGGCAGCGGTGCTGTCTAAGTGATCTGGCTGAAAGTTAAAAATAGTAGAAAATTAGTGACTTTTTTTTTTTCTTTTCAATCAGGTTTGGCTGTCTGCAGGTCCATCTCCCTACACCAGCTCACTCTAAGGTCAGAAAAGCTTCTGCAAAGGTAAGAAGGATAAGGTGTTAGTGGAACTGTTCCCTTTCCCTGTAGGTTGGTAGGTCAGTGTAACTGTACCGTCAAAATACACTGTAGGCAACTGAGCCATTAACAAGTTTTTTGTGCTCCTAGATGGGCTAAATGTGAAGGAAGAGGCACAGTGAGGAGAAGGGGTAGACTACGTGACTCCTTAAAGTCTTTCTTATGACTTCATCTCCAGTAATCAAAAATAACCCCCTGCTTTTGTACTTAACTTGTCAATAAGGCCTCAGGTTTCAGATTTGTCCACAAGACATGACACAGAAAACCACCTAATAAATAGATTAGTTTTCAGATATCCTGTTTTCTGCCCCTCCTTGCTCCTCTATCAAGGCGCTGTTTCCTTCAGACTGATCTTGTTACAGCTAAGAGGCTCTGCAGATATGAAAGCCAAATTCAAAGCCTTTCTGAATATTAAATCACTCACATGCACAAACACACACACACTCCAGTAGTTAAAAAACAGATCAAGTGCAGAAGTCAGTGCTTGCCACGACCAACCACATCCCTGCCTCTAGACTCTGCCTGCCCAGTACCAGCAAACACAATTCATTTGCCTGCCTGTGGATTCAGTGGGACAAATCTGTGGCTGGAGTAGATCCCATAATTTCTTTCTTACTTTCAGGAAAGATTTGCTCCTGGAAACTGGCCTGATGTCAAGGCATGTAAGGCTGCAGGTTCTACATAGGGTACAACTGAGAGAACCTGTGCCAAAGTCTGTCATGGAAAGACAGCAGCAAACTGAGCAGCAGATGTTTAGGCTGCTGGGGACCACGTGTCTGCTCCGATTCTGAGCATCCAGCCCTGAAAATGCTAAGAGTGTCAGTGCAACAACGGGGCTCCTTGATCTCATACTCCCACAAGCACAAAGGGGATTCGTCTACTTGGGGAAACAGCAAGTCAACGCTCGCTGCACCTTGGACAGGAGTGACTCATGGCCATGAAGTGTCCCTGTCCAGCTATCATAGCTATTACACATGGGAAACACAGGTCCCAAGGACAAACACATGCTAAGGTTACAATAGGACCCTTATGCTGAATGGGACCCCGGCTGAGAAAGGGCCTATCCTGCCATCTCTCTTGGGGAATGTCTGACTTGCTGTTTTTTTGTTTGTTTTTTAAGTAGTTCTACTATCAATGGTGAAATCATGTAGAAAGAGAAGACATAATTGACCTCACATCTCCACCTGTGCCAGCAATGGCTAGATCCATACCAGTTGCCAGCAGACACAGGGCTCAGGTTCAGACCCAACTCATCACAGAGGCCTCATCATAGAGACTGCTCGGTCTGCAAATATACCAGGGCCATTTCAGCCACCTAGCACTGAGAAACTGAGAAGGGCAAAAGTAGAGATAACCTGTCTTAACCCACTGGAGCAGAAAGGACTAGTCCAGCCACTGCACCATACACGCAACTGAACCCTTGAAATGTAGACTCCCCCTGAAGCCACTGCCTTCAATGGTAACAGATCCTCCCAGGCACAGCAGAGATGGCAAAACCCAGACAGGTAGTCACGTTCAGCCATGATCCTTAAGGTCCTTTTCCCATCTCACAGCCTTCAGGCTGCCTTTCCTGATATTCAACATGATATTCCCTGCAGATTTTCTAGCACGAACAAGAAACCTCTGCTGTTCCAGCATCCTCGGTTAAGTGACTTGTTCTGGCTTAAAATACCCCATGTCCCCCTGCACGGCAAAAGGCAGCCCTTGCTGCGAAAATGTTTCCAGAATGAAGTATCCAGTCCTCCACCCCAGTCCACAGGGTCCAGGTTAGTCAGAGCGTGTTAGGCAAACAAGCCAGTTATGTCCCTAATATATTATCCCCCTCTTCCTGGTTTTCACCAGCCAGGTGATGTCATGCCCATCATCTTCATGACTCTCTCAGGAGTCTTTTTTAGCCAGGCTGGCCTTGATCCTGCGTTGCAGGACATAAGCTGTGATGGCACTACAAGCCACCAGGCCAAAGAAAGAGCCACAGGTGAGATAGATGGAGAAAGGGCCATGTCTCTTTAGGAAGATCTCCTGCCTGTTCTTGTAATCCAATAATATGGCCTCCAGTTGTGAGAGGGTGCAAATGGCCAGGAATGTGTGGAAGATTTGGTGGGCATGGCCAACGATATCACAGGATCCCGGGAAGTACTTCTCAGGAACCGGGCAGGAGAAGAAATAAGCACTGATAAGAAAAAACAGTATCTGATATGTGTGGTACCAAGCAGCATCTTCCTCACAGCCTCCCAAGTGACACACGACCACTCGGTGAGCCACAGGACTGATATCCAGGATGAATGCCAGCCCAGCTGGGATCACCTGGCACATCTTCCTCATGATGGGGTAGGGCCGCCGGTACCGATACTTTGCGTAGCAGCAGCCAGCACATGAGAGCCAGCCACAGAAAGCAGCTGCTGGGAGGAAGAAGAGCCAAAATTTGTCATACCAGGCCTGATCCGAGCTATAATAGAAATGGGCGAGGGCGCTACCATACTGGTAGATGCTGACTCCGACGTAGTCCATGAAGTAGAAGGTGTAGTGATACAGCTCTGATTTGGACTGCAGAAGGTGGGCCAGGAGGCTGCAGGTCAGGTAGGTGACAGAGGACAGGACGAAGATAAGCAAAGGCAAGGACCACGCATCCACTGGTAACTGCTCAGCCTCCACAAACGTCTTGAACCTCAGCAGGACGGCCAGAGCTGCCAGGAGATGAGTCCACACATTGACCACCTCATTGTGCTTTTGGAAGAGGCTAAGGAAGTAGTACCTCCACTCCTGGCCAGTGGGACGGTACCCGGTGTGGATGTATGGCTCCCGGAAGAGCTGCGGCACTTCACACTCTTTGACAGTGCAAGGCATCTTCGGGAATCCGTCTTCCAGCAGCTTGGGGAGGCGGCTGAGCTGCTGCCCGCTGAGGGACAACGTGCTGATCCGCTCCAGGATGGCTGTCATCGCGCTACGTGTCGTGGCTGGGAGCTCGGCGCTGGGGAACGTGGTCTTTGCGCCCTAGAGGGAGAGGAGAAGGAGGAATTGTTAATGTTGATGCATCAGAAAAGAGCACACTGCATTCCCTGGCTAGGGTGAGCCATGGAGTTATCAGGACGCTGGTCATGTCCTTAGAGTCAGGGGTCTTTTCTGGACAGGGCAGACCCAAATTCAGGATGGAGGAGGATGGCAGAGCCTGGGCCCTGCATTTATGTCAGATGGCCAGAGGAATGTCACAGACCTGCTCTTCTTCCCCTACATCCTTGGGCAACTACCTTGGAGGGTGCTCAGGAACTACCTGAGCCCAGCGGCTGCCAGCAAGGTGGTGCAAGGGGCATTCACATGCCAAGAAAAGGAACAAAGTCAATGATTTGTGTCCTTGAGCAGTTTGTGCTCAAAACTCACGTGTAATTGCTCATCTAAGGAATAACTTGCCTTTGTGAACCTGAGTGGAGAGAGAAGGATTTCAGTCAAATGATGGAGGTTGCAAATAAACCAGGCTTCCCTGCTATGCAGCTTGCACAGGGGGTGCATGCCCAGGGCTGCTGCAGGGAGTGAGGAGGGGGAGAAGGGGAGAAGTTCACTGTCCAAATCTGCAACCCTCATCCCTCTATCCCGCATGTGCAAGAGATAGTAGGAATAGGAGGTGATGGAAAGGAAAAAAGAAGGGCTCTTCATCACAGCTGCCTGCTATTCGGGCACAGCATCAAAGCCTTGTGAAGGGCCACAGAGACATGCTGAGGGAATGCCAGACACAGACCCTCCTTCCTGTTTTCACATGTGCCTGGATGCAAGGCTCTCATCCGAAATACAAGGTCAGAGCAGCCAAACCCTCAGGTTGGAGACTCTCCTACCTGTATTGCTCTGCTCCCTGGCAACCTCTGGAGTTGCCAAGCTCCAGCTGGAGAGACTCAGAGCTCCCTGGGATCACCAACCATTCACAGTCAGTCTGACAATCAGGGATGAGGCAGAATCCCTAATAGTTGGAGGCCAATTGAAAGCTCACAGCATTGTATTCTCACCCAGTAATCTGTTTCCTTTCCAGCCCAGATATCTCTCCTACCTGCTAGCACTTATGGACTACCAGATAAGGTGTGATGAAATCCTCACACATACACCCATGCTTGAACTTAATGAATTGAATTTAATGATGATGAAGTTCGGCCAGACTCTGCAGGGCTGTGATGATTATTTGTGTCACACATGCAAGTGTGCAGAATTGAGGCTGACTCCTAAGAACCAGTACTGTAGTGGATAATGCATAAGTAAATGCAAGTGAATATTCTGAGTGTGGAAAACTGCCTATTTCTCTTCTGTAGCATCAGATACAGCTGCTGCCAGAGATAAGACACAGGAAGAGTTGAAGTGGGTTCATGACAGGAGGCTGGTCTGACCTGGAGCAGCTCCTAGTGTCTCCTGACTAGGCTGGGGATGCAGAGGGTGGGAAGGTGTTAAACATCAAGAGGTAGTTAAAACAGGGAGATGGGACCTATCAAACAGCCTCAGGATGAGGTACCACAAAAGCCAAAGTCAGAACAGTTGCAAGTCTCACTTCCTCCAGCAACCCAAAGTCTCTGCCAACACACAAAATATTTTCATGTCACTTCCTTATTCTAGCAGATGGGGGTTGTCATAGAGAAGAGTGGCAATGTGTTGTAACCAATTCTCTCTTTCCCTTCACTTTCTAGGCTTTCACCTTTAGAGCTTCTTGGGGCTACTTACTATTATTTTTATTTTATTTTATTTCTCTTGTTTGTCATGAGGGAATCTGGCTGCTGAGTCTGATCTAGTTGCCTTACTGCAGAGGCAGGGAGGGAAGGATGGTCCGTGCAAGTGATATTTTAGCTGCACAGACGCATAAGGCTGAAGGTGCTGCAGTGAAACCAGGCAGAAGGCAGCATCCTTTCTGGAGGCGGGGGGTTTCACTTTGCACAGGTCCACAGAGATTTTGTTTCTCCCAGGAGGGTCTACAGGGCCCAGCTGTGTGCAGTCGTAGCTCTTGAGAGTGGTGAAAAGTCAAGATGACTCTTAAATCTCACTCCAAGTTGTTCCTTTGCTCAGGAGATGAAGGCACCTGGCACTACTAGCATTACAAATGTGCATCTCCCTCTAAGATGAAAGTTCCATCTCCATATGAGGAAGAACTTCTTTATTGTGAGGGTGACAAGCTGCCCAGAGAAGTAGTCGAGGCTCCTTCTTTGAAGATCTTCCAAACCTGCCTGGATGCCACCCTGTGCCACGTGCTTTAGGTGTCCCTTCTGTAGCATGGAGGTTGGACTAGATGATTTCTAGAGGTCCCTGCCAACCTCAACCATTCTGTGATTCTGTGATAATATGCTTTCCACCCTCCCAACATTGAGAGACAACCCAAGCATGGCAACTTGGACCTTGGCTCACCATCTCCCAGCTTCCCTTTAAGTGCAGTTCATGGATCTGTAAACAGCCCACAGGATGGATCTGTAGGGATCCATAGCCCATTGCAGACAGCCAGTTTGGCTATGCAGTACCTAATACTAGTAAATAAGATGGGCTAAGTACTTTTCTGTGGATGTCAGAGCTAATTGGCATAACGCTCTACTGCAGGCGCTGTGGTCTGCACTGCAGGTGCTGATGGAAGGATGCAGAGAGTCCAATGTATACACTGAGCTTTGACATATACAGTGAACTTCACGTTCGAGCAGAACCAGTGAGAGGTTGAGCACTGCTGATCTCTCAAACAGCTACGGATGGGGAAGATTCTTCCGTTACGCAGCTGGAAAGTGCCAGTGTTCAAGGGCCGAAGGGGGGTCAGACATTTTCAAAATAATAGTCCAAAATCACAAGAAACACATCTGACACTCAAATAAACAGCACTAAATTAAGAACCTGGTAGACTGCTTATTTTAAACAGTGCTTGTGACACTAACGAGTGAGAGCAAGTTGGCAGTTTCCAACAGTCATGTGATGAACAAAGCAGCGGGTAATTAATGATAGAAAAGAGAGGAAAAAAAAAGAAAAAGAAATCCAAGGTCAGCACTGGCTGTTTCACTTTCACAGAGCTTCTATTCTTTTCCTTCGTGGGGGCGTAGGAACGGCTGAAAGCCACATTCATTGGCAGGGCGTCTATTTGAGATTCTGTCCTCACCCCGATCTCCGGAGGATTCAGTTATTTTGGCTGCTCCCAATTAACAGCAACCAAGTATCATTTATTCGGGGACCAAGTTGCAAAGAGAGGAGGAGGGAGTGGAGTTCAGCCAGGTTGTATCATTGCAGCCGCAATAAGAATGCGCGCCCAGAAGAAGAATGATCCTTTTCCAATTTTTTTTTCTCCCCCTTTTAAAAACAGTAATTGGAAACCCAAGCTTTTCCCAGCCCTTTTGCTTTTGGTCACAGTCTAATGGAAGGATTTGAATGGGAAAATTTCCTACAAAGTAAGTAGGGCTGATTTTCCCACCAGTCTGGCCTCAGCATTAACTATCTGGAACCAAGACTGTACCAATGTGATATATTTACTTGCAGAGTAGTATTCAGGCTTCAGAGACTCACACATGCAGTATATGCTTCCAGAAAGGCTGTAATTCTTTGTAAACAAAGCAGACAGGACTGGGGGACCCAAGTGTGGGGAAGTCTTTAATGAAAGCACTGCTTTTTTAAACAGTGTGCTGGGCTGCATGAAAATAAGAGACCAGTGATAATGTAGTAGTGGAAAAAAGGACAGTTTTGAGAGCTGCACCGTGATTAATTTGTGTATCCTTCTCTGCTGGTAGTTGAGCAATAGGGAAATGAGAGGCCAGATTCTTATCTTCTATGACAGCGCACCGGCTTCCTCATCGGTGTCTATAAAACACCCCTGGATGGACCACAGGTTATTAAGGCCTCAGTCTTTATTCTGATCACATCCTACAAGGAAATATTTGCTGTTGCCGCTGCTAAGGCATCAGGATGGGAGAGAGCAGCTCTGCTCAGCTGCTCTCCAGGGCAGCCAAGCCAGACTCCTGTGGTCGGTTGGGGAAGAAAAAAAAAATAATTGCCACACTTAAGCCAGGCCAAACAGCAATGAGATAGGGAGCGGGAGGAAAGTGAGGTGTCCAAAATACACATGTTGACAGGGAGAAGAACTTAGGATGGGTACAGCTTGTACTCTTTGAGGTCTTACAGCTAAACTCCTGGCCTGACTGCAGGCAGGTTTTAGCAAAACAGCTTTGACTTTCTTTTGTGCTACCCTTAAAAAGAGACAATTGTAACTCCTAACCTGCAACTGTTGTCTCTGTCTTCATTATTTCACAGTTTGATGGCAGAAACACAACTGAATGAGGAGTTCGCAGATGCACCAACAAGCACCAGCAGATGCTGCCACTTCCCAAAGCAGAGACATTGCTCTGGTGTCCGAACTGCTGGTGCTTGGGTGATGTTCAAGATGCACCAACCTCTTTGCACCCAATGCTTGTTGGCACCCTGGTGAGAAGTGGGTGCCAAAACCAGTGTCTCTTGCCTTTAGGTCGAGGGCCTGAAAGGTGGCACTGGGTTTTCCTAGCTTCTCCTCTGCAGCATGCTGACTAGAAGCCAGATCCAGGATTCACACTGACACCAGGGATGGGAAATGAATGTCTGCCAGGTTGGTCTTCATTGCGGCCTTTGGGTGAGATGGAGGCAGAGTGGGTGGGATTGTGGCAGGAGGTAGGAGCCCAAACATCTCTATGGGTCGGAGTCAAGGTGAGAGTGTTAAAGGCCCCAAAAAGACCATGCCAAGGGCCACTGAAGGATCCCTTAATATAACATCCAGGCCTGACTAACCTGTCTACCCACTGCCTGACTTATTGCCAAGGGTGTGAAGTGCATCTTGGGCTGTTCTCAAAGGAAACTTGCCAGGGCCTGAAATTATCTTTGGGAAATGGCCTGGAATGCTGCCACTTCCAAGAAGGACACGGGTAGCAGGCTGTGACTGATGGGGACATGCTCTATACTGTGAAGCACCAAGGCTGCAAGATATTCAGATTCAGCATATAAGCCCCATTCCCAAAAACCTACAGCCCGGTGTCCTTCCTAATAAATATAATTATGAACATTTTTTTTTCTTCCAATAATCAAAGCAATTGTCCTCAGTATTTTACAATTGTCCACATTCTGATGGCCTCCTTGTACTACCAGAAAAGGTGACATTCGATGGCTTGTGGCAGGGACGAGCCCTGATGTACCTGAGCAGGCAGTGGTGGGACTGCACCATGCATCGACTGTTTTGTTTCCCTCAACACAATGATGTGCCCTGTAATCTCTAATTGGACTGGAATATCTTGAATCAAGTCAAGTTTATATCAAACAGTAAACTCTATTTCCTAAATGCCTGTAAACAGCACATGGGCTTCTGCTAGATAACAGACAGCTAAACTGCTGAATCATGGTGCCATTGCAAGGCATTTCTGGGAAGGAAAAATGTGATGTGACTTATGAGAGACCCTGAAGAAAGAGATCGAAAATAACCTTAAACCTTCAGTGGGCCTAGAGAAAGGGCAACATTATGAAGGATTTCAAATAAAAGAAAATGGCCTAAATTCTACCTTACTGCATATGCAAAGAGAGATAAAGAGAGCTGAAACAGGCTTTCTGCAAGCATGCATTAATGAGGAAATTAACTTCTCACGATGTAGGAAGTTTAACCATCCAAGATGATGGGACAGCAGGATCCACTACGGAAGCCATGGCAATGTCAGTGCTCCCACAATTTCTGGCCAGGAAGCAGAGGAGGCAGCAGCCAGCTGGGTCGTGCAGAGCAGCGAGTGCTTCTCGACATCAGTTCGGCACCGTCTGCGCCTTGGGCCAGCTCCAGGGGATGAGATGAGCGGAGGCAGCACAATGAACAACGTGTGCGGAGGGGACGAGGAAAACAAAGCTGCTGGCAAAATCTGTGCCACTCCACAAAGCAGGGGGGGTCACGGCACCCCACCAGTCCTGTGGTTTTGGGGGCAATCAAAGTGGGACACTGGAAATCTCTCTCCAAAGTCAGGAAACCAAAGACTTGACAAATTTACTGTGAGAGCCCAAAACTTGTAAATCTCAAAATCTCCAAGTCAGACTTTATGCTTGGTGGTCTGCTTTTTGCAGTCCTGAGTCCTTGCAGATCATATCCATACTTGTTCTTTGGACTGGTGTGGTCACTTCCAGACTCTATCTCTGTCTAGCACCTCAAAATGGGTAGCTGCATGTAAACCATCTGTTGGGAACAGTTCTTGAACTACGGAAACTCCCAAACCATGCTGGGGAATGATTCAGGTCAATGCTAGTCAAGCTAGGCTGAAACACACTAGGAATTTAAGGGAATTTAAGACAATGACCAGATCTCCACTATGGCATACTGTGGTTGACTATGCTAAACGTACCCTCAGTTTCTCTGTGTCTAAACAAGGTTATAAGCTGGTGATGTTGCTGATAAAATCCTTGTTTTCTTTATGCCTAAACAAGGTTATAAGTCAGTGAAGTTAATGATAAAATAGCTAATAAACTAGATAAGTGCAAAAAGAGTCCCCCATCAGCAGCATTAGGCAGATCCCAAATATTAGATCCCAAATATTAGTGTTTATTTATACCAAGGCAACATCCATAGAGTCTGGCCAAGAAGTATCTCTCCATCATGCTAGCTGATGGGCAGACAGTACACTCATATTTGAAAAGACAACCCGTGTCATCAGGTTTGGATACAACTAAAATGTGGCTCAGGAGGGGCTGTGCAGTGCTACTCCCACTCATGGAGCAGCTTACTCAACCTTCCCTTTCCTAAGAAAAATTTCTTAAGATTAAACTAATACTTTCTTTCTTCTTGACCTCACTAAGCCGTTGCTATTTGCACTTTCCAGGCCTGCTCAACTAGCTTCTTTTCTCACAGCCCACAGCTACTATAGCCTCAGTGCTTCTCAGCTTTGTTTGTTTATTTTTAACTCTGAGTTTTTGGAGAGCTGTGAGATCCCTGAGTGTGGCAGACCCAGATTTACAGGCTTTGAGCACATTAGCAATAAAAGGAGATGAGGAGGACACAGTCCTGATCGATGACCTGTGGTTGCCCCAGGCTGCTGCAGTGTCAGCACACTCGTGGTCACAGTTGTGCTCTGACCATCCAAGGACTGTTCCTGATGGGCATAACCATCCTGTTTTAAATGCAGAGAAGAGTTTAGGCACAAGGACACAAGCTGGATCCTCCCGGTTATCCAGGCCAGGGACTAGTCTCTGTCCTGCTGCATTTAGTAGGGCAGGGACCACCAATGGGGCAGGAACAAAGTTGTTTGCATGGGCCATATCGAAACTCCAGCCTCTTTGCCCCAGGCACAAGCAGGGTGCTGCTGAGTGTAACAAATGTGGAACATTGCATATTGCACGACTTGAACCCACTTCCAGGGGAAATTCCTCCGACCTCCCTTCTCAAAAAACACTGAAGAAAAAGTGACTTAGAGTCCTAGCTTGGAGATCAGCAACACGGAGCTGCCCCGGGCCTGACCATTCATGGTCAGTCAGACTTTTGCTTAAGGGAGAAACACTGCCAGAGCAAAGGAAGCTGGTTAATTTTGGTGGGGGGATTCCTTTCACCTAGCCTCAGACCACTACAACATCAACATACATATCTAAGCCAGTCAGTGCAGGCAACATCCTTGGAGAGGATCAGGGAGTATGAAAATGTATCTGAGCTGATCTATTTCACATGCCAAAACTATAATGAGATGAGTCATGTCAGAGAAACACCTATACTTTTTTCATTCACTGTCAGAACAGGCACCGCTGAAGTAGCTCACGTGTGGGCATCTGAATTTGTTTCAGCTACATCCTGCATTCACCTCCTAAATTTCCCCCTGCAATGCCCATGGGAAAGAGCTGCTGCAGACATGAACTCCTACCAGCACAGGGAGACTTTTACAAACCAGCTAATCCTTTCTCACCCTGACGATCTACTGACAGGACAACCCACGAACAATCTGCCTAAAGGCAGAAAAAACAAACAAAATGGCTTGTGTGTGTTGTGAAAGTTAGGGATACTGAGCCTTGCCAGAAAATTTAGCCACGGTAGCCACATGCTGTGGCTACTTAGTTTTGCATGTTGTCATCCACGAAAGCCCGTTGCACAAAAAGATTTTTAAGGTTGCAGAGTTTAGAGCGTCAGTCATTATAAAAAAATGTATATAAATCAAGCACAGTGCTGCAGGCATGTAACAGGCTGCCAGGGAGAAACTGCAGCTCTGTGCCAGCACCTCAAGCTGTGAGCTCTGGGCTCCCTGCACTGAAGCTCTTTGCTATCCTGAGCCCCCATCTGGGACCTCCTCCAATTCAGCCAGGAGGCCTCCCCTATGAACATCGACGTTTGTGAGGAGAGCAGTGTTACTCTTCCATGGGGTTGTGAAGCCCCTAGCAATGAAAAGCAGGGACCAGACAGCAGAGACTCCCACAAACGAGTGATATGAGCATGCAAAGGAAGGCAAAACTATTGGGCCTGTTAGTGATGCCAGCTGTGCTGTATCCCCTGCTTAAATCCCTACTTGTTCTGAGGGTCTTCTGGGAAAAAAAAAAAAACAGCTGTGAGGAAGCTTTCAGACCCTGTCTGTGCCTGAAGGACGGAGCACCTCAGCTATGGCACTATACTTACCAAATGCTCAGCTCTGCAAAACACAGCCTCCAGCAGCCTTTCTGGGCATTTACTACTTTAGAAGAATTAATTCACCAAGGACAGCACATTTAGAAGGCCTGGAGAATGACCCCAGAGGAGGGAAGTACAACATACACTGGTAGCTCAAGAATAAGCCGGTGCCTGCCTCGATCAGGTCGTACAAGTAGCTGCAAGCACAGCCACATGACCCTGCTCGCAGTTCTCCTCATCCTCAGCTGCTCCCCGCCCTGCTCGCTCGTACTCGCAGCACGTTGCTCAGCCTTGCAGCACACGGGCCATCCCTGTGTGTCTGTGCAGCGCCGCAGGGACACACGCCTGGCCTTGGCCAGGCGCTCCCGGCACGGCTTCAATGTAAATAAATGAAAGCAGTAATGCCTGGAGAACAGAAATCCCTGCAAGCAAGTGGGACTGTTAAACAGCACCTTCACTGGCTAAGCAGGAGGAAACGTGTAACGGTCTGTGGTTTGGCCTGATGAGTCTTGTGTGTTTCTAAGAATCGCCATGACACGTGTAATCTTCGTCCCAAAACACACACTAACACTGTAATATAAAGCAGCCTCTTATATCATTCACAGTTACCCATCGCCTGCCTGCCCTAGCAGAGAGCAGATGCAGACTTAGAGCACACAGAGCTGCTGGATTTCACTTCTGCAGAGCACTGGGTGCATATTTCACCCTATTTCATGCCCAAATTCATGGCCACTGCTGCGGTAGCATCACGTACATCCTCAACATAATCCCTCTGCCTCTCTCTCACGACATGGCCCCCACTCAGGCACTCAACAGCCCCAATGGCATCAGACAGCAACTACACGGGGCTATAAAAAGGCATGTGCTAAGGCACACGTCTTGGTCATACATCCTGTCTCACAGAGCTTGTGAGCTGAAAAAGAAGGAAGAGTCTGAGTTCGGGAAATTTTGGTACTGGCTGAAAGGGTATGACCATACGGGAAGGAACAGAACTGCTGTCTTATCTGAAAGGCTGGAAGGAACAGAACTGCTGTCTTATCTGAAAGGCTGCAACCATCCTCGAGACAAGTGAGCACAGAAAGGGAAAGCAGCCATGCTTCAAAGAACAAATCATCATAGCGCAGACTTACTTCGTAGCGCATCCGGCTAAGAAGTCTGCTCTACACACAGCTAGAACACAAACCCTACAGGATTTTAGCAGTTAATTAACTATCCATACATACCTCTGCAGCAAAGGTCTCAGAGGCGGGCAAGGCTTGTGGTCCTACAGAAAAGGCGGATAAACCCAGACCAAGGGGATACCACGAGGAGCGGTACCAGCTGCCGATCTCAGTGTCCCTCGTTTGGAAACGCAGAGCCCCAGGGAGATGCCAGGCTGCCATTTAACTGAAGGGTGTATTTGGGCAGATTAAAAGCATTCTGCAGTTCCCCAAGTGCGGTCTGCAAGCCTTGGGGTCTGCTCTGCGCTCCAAAATGTCACATCAGCTACGTGCCAGACGCGGCTACGCTCCTCTCCTTGCAGCACAGGGTTACGCTGCCTGAAATGAAATGCATGCAATGAAAATGGCTGTGCAAGCAGAGTCGTGGCAGGGTTCGGCCTCGCTCCAACGAAACAGCCCGCATGGTGGAGATGCGCTGTTATTAAATTAGCACCTGATGCAGGACCACAGGCTCCTGCGTCACTGGCTACCATGTTCGAACATCAGCACTGCCGTGCTAGCAGAAAGGCATCGCTTTTAGCTCAGGTGAGCTCTGTGCCTAATCATGCTCATGGCGAAGATGGTCACATCGATACCAAGCAAATGACTGCTTGGTGTTTATGCAAACACACACACACACACATATATATACTTAAATTTATTATTTATATTTATATATATTTATATGTATATATATATATATTTGGTACTGATTCTGAATGATTCAAAACAGTCTGTTGATTTTTTTTGTTGTTTTTTACCAAAAGGTGGGAGACAGCCCTGGTGTTTTTAGCCATTGAAAAAAAAAAAAAAAAGGATGTAACGGATGGGAAATATGAGGAATATGGCAGAGAAATCCAGGAGTGGCCTACAGAGCACGAACTGTTCATTGGCCCTTCACAGACATGAGCTGGATGTAATCAGAGGAGACCAGCAGATAGCAGGTCCAAAGCAAACAAAAGGAGGTGGTTCTCCTCACACCTCACAGTTAAACTATGCATCTCTTCGCTGCTGGATTTGAAAAAAAAACAGTGGTCAAAGCCATGTAATAAGCATCCACTGATGTCCATTAAAAACAAATACAGAAAAGAAAAAACAAAAAGCAAAAACATCTGAAACACTTGTTCACAAACCTCTTGACACAGAGGTTGGGAGGCTGGAAGAATTTAGGGCAAAACATCACTCACTGTGGACTTGTCCTGTCCTTACACTCATCCTCAGCATCCTCAGGAGCAGGACACTTCCCAGATGGACCTTAGGATGCAAAAGGCAATAAATAGGTCCTTGGGATGCAAAGAGAGTGTGCAGCTGTGTTCCCCTAAAGGGAAGCGGGGATGAGCTCTTATTCCTGCGGGGACCCACGTGTGGGAGCACTCGGAGGACTGAGGAGTCCCTGGGCACTGTAAGCAAGGGCTGGATTTGTTCACAAGCTTACAAGAAAAGGATGCGTCCACTATAAAGCAAAGCACAAAGATGGCCATAAATACGGAATATCCCCCGCAAAACAATGCAGAATACCATATCTGTGCAGGGACAGGCCCAGAGCTCACTGAAATTGATGGGAAGGATGACATAGCTTGATTCAACTTTTATATCATTGCACATAACACAAGTAACAACCCACCCACGCTGCGCTGCAGCCGCCAGGTAAACCCGCACAGAGCCTGCCACCATCCCAAACTGCGATTCCCACAGCAGGACAAGAGGGGCAAGAGATGCCCCAAGCTCTTCTCCTAAAAGCCCCGAAGGGGAGAAAACACCTTAGAAACGCGGTATCCCTCAGGCATCCGCCGCTGTCACCCCTGCAGGCAGCACCGTTGCGCCGTGCAGCTGAGGCTGCCGCACGCGGCAGAGCCAGTCTCTTAATAAATAGATAAGAAATAATAGATAATAATGATAATTAATATTTTTAAAAGATTTGTAACACATTTTCAGTGCACAGCATGAACGGAAACGCGCACAGCCACCCTCAGCCTAGTGTGTTTCTCCCTCTATACTTTCTCAGGAAAAAAAAAAAAGATATTTCCATTAAAATAAAAAGGTGTAAAGACCCGGTTTCCACGCGCAGAGGGTTTGAACGCCCGAAGATTCACCCAGGGAAGGTGATGATGGAGCGGGAAAAGGGGAAGGGGGGGCAGCGCTTCCATCTCCGCGCGGCCGCGCCTCGCGGTGCCGGTGCCGCCGAGCAGAGCGGGTCCCGGGACGCACTCACCCCGCCGCCTCCTCCGCCGCGTCCCTCTCCGTGTCCGCGTCCCTCTCCGTGTCCCCGCGGAGCCGCCGCCGCCGCCGCCGCCTCAGGGCAGCGGGCGGCCCGCGCAT